>JARHVA010007755.1:0-197500 GCA_037957365.1 Torreya grandis | reverse complement strand
ATATATATATATATATATATATATATATATATATATATATATATATATATATATATATATATATATATATATATATATATATATATATATATATATATATATATATATATATATATATATGATGGAAAAAATTAGTTGACAACATAATCGATAATAAATTTAAATAACTCATAAAAAAAACCAAATATATAAGTTTCCTTTATACATATCTCACTTATTTCAACATGTTCTACTATAAAAGAATATCATTTAAGAATTGGGTTACATTTTAGTTATATTCTATCAAGAATATCTACCTTATTCTCACTTATAATAAATCCATTATAAACATTACAAAAATATAAGAATGGGTATATAATATTCCTAAGTATATTCTTTATATTCATTACTAACCCAAAAACTATGTGAAATCACCCTTACCTCTATATATTCACTCATAACTAATATAGATAATATTCACTTATTTAAATATTTCACTCAAAATTATATGTTATCACTTACATTTATGTAAACATCTAGATATAACAAATATAAAATTGAATAGATATCTTAGTGTTAATATAATACTTATATTTTTTCCTCAAATTATTGCTAACCATTTAGTATTGACCTCATTGATACACACAATCATATTATAATTCAAACTCATATTTTTCCTTTATTATAATCCTCAATCCCTCAATACCTTGAAATAAGGACTAGTCTATACATGATCTTGACACAATAATAAGATCAGGTAAATAAATCAAATTTTATTGAACATGTACTGATATAAATGGTTCTTCTAATGAATATTTGTTTACATAAACATTAATTTCCACTTACCAATAACTTAAGCCCTTAAGGAATTGAAATAGTAGTTTTTTATTCTCTTAGATCACATCATTATATAGATTTGTAGAAATACTCATTTATATAAATATATTCTTTGTATGTTTATCTTGGTATTCCTTTATGTAGTCTAAAAATATGTATTCAATTATATCCATTTAGCATGAATATTACACAGTACATCATAGCCAAATATTTATAAACTTGGTCATATATATAGAGATATTTCACCATCTATTATGTCCATATCCAAAAATGCAATATTCTCACATGTTTGTGTGTGTGTGTGTGTATGTGTGTGTGTGTGTGTGTGTGTGTGTGTGTGTGTGTGTGTGTGTGTGTGTGTGTGTGTGTGTGTGTGTGTGTGTGTGTGTGTGTGTGTGTGTGTGTGTGTGTGTGTGTGTGTGTGTGTGTGTGTGTGTGTGTGTGTGTGTGTGTGTGTGTGTGTGTGTGTGTGTGTGTGTGTGTGTGTGTGTGTGTGTGTGTGTGTATGAGTATTTTATATAAACATAGATTGAATCATAATATTCATAATATTGATTTCCTATCACCCTTCAACAACTCTAATAAATTCCTAGATCATCTTAAATAAATTGAACTAGGAACTAATCAATAAACTAGTTACAAAACTCATGTTACTTATAAAACCTTATATTTGTACAAAAATAGTCACAATATCTACATAGGGTCATAAATATAAGTGAATATACATGCATGCATGCATTTATGCATTCATACATCCATCCATCCATACATACATACAGACAGACATATGTTTATTTTTTAATGGAATAAAATAATAACTTTTCACATGGGTCTATCTATAAAAAGATGTACTTAGATTTTTAAATCCATTATGTTATCTTCACCAAGACTGTTAAGCCAAGAACCTAAACCATTCTATTCCAAATATGCAATATTTTAACCATTCAAAGTGAGTCTATCAAACTTATAATAGCTCATGGATTTCAAAAACATGAGTATTCAAATCAATAATTATTTTAGATCAAGTAAAATAGAGATTTGAATTTAACAATAATATAACAACCAATTAACAAAGCTCAACAAAAATCTCATATGATTTGTGTTTATCTAACTTGGCTCAAACTTAACCCTATAGGCCTAGAGATGTAACTAAGTTCAATTCCCAGGTCTATAGACCCAAAACCTAGGTATTTTTAGATAAATTTTAACCACATAACATCACTATACACATACAAACAATATGGATAAAATAAAAACCATAATAAATTATATTTTATTGTCTTTTGAGACTGTTACCAATCATGCATAAGTATCAATCAAGAAATACTGACCTGATGATATGGTGCTCACCATATCAATGTGTGTATTAACATCCTTATTTTTTCCTCCTCTAATATATATGCCCTCTTTCTCTATCATGATGATATCTTATCATTATCATTTTTCCTCTTATCATTTTTATGTCACCCATGCATTATTTGCATGTCCCAATCATTCTCCTATAATATTGTGAGCTACCCATCGTGAAACTTCCCCTCATTAATGTGACAATACCTTCTATTTATATTCAACTCACTATCAAGAGATCCATATCTAGGCATGGTGGTAGAACCAAACCCACATCATGCCAAATGTCAAGGACAATTCCATTAAACATTATAATAATAATAAAAACCCTAAATTCTTTTTTGTTTTACCATTTTTTAACTTTCCAAAGACATAAGCTTCATTACCATTCAACATCAGAATATTTTAATGGTTATAACAACCAAAATAATATCATTTTTTTAGATTTTACTTAAATTAATTTAATTTAGGGTAATTTACCTCTCATTTTCATCTTCTCTATGTCATCAAGAGGAACAAATTGACCAATTCAACCAAGATGATTAATTTAAAAAACCAAGACCATTATCATTCATACTTCTTGTAGTTATATTGAAGTTGATATTATCAAAATATAGTTTAGCTCCTCTAGAGATTTTAAATAAGTGCAACTAGTAATTTCATAAACTTAACATATATATACCAATGTTGACAATGATATATACAAACAATGTAAACAATATTTAATTTCTAAAAGAGAAAATGAGAAACAAAGTTATCTCAACCCCTAATGATGACATCTACATCCCCCTATCTAATGATTGTTTCCCTCTAAACTACTTATGAGTTCAGGATAGTCTTATAGCCACCTCAATCAAATGAATGTGTAGTTATTCTAAAATAATAATAATCATCAGTATATAATCATAAATAAATTTTTGAATGCAAATAATCTAAAATTAAAATCATTAATCATGATCATAAATCATAATAAAACATATGTAGTAGTTATCAATCAAGATATTGATCACAAAATAAATAATATTTTTGTCAAACATACAACACATATATATCCAGATTAGACATACAATCATAAATACAAACCAATAGTCTCATAAAACACTATTTAGTTTTTAAATAGTTTTATAGAGGAAACTATATGTGAAAATATATTAACTCAATAAACATGGCTACTATTCAATCACTATTTTTCCATCTACTTTCACATATGCCCTAATACATTTAATATATATAACCACATTTATTATTCAACAAGAAAGAGACCTAATCTAAGAATATAAAACAAATATAAATAAATGAATTTTGAAGTATCCTACATATGAGAATATTATACACAACATGACTAAGAGAAGAAGACAAAACAAAATATTTTCTACTATGTGGTTTTGATTTCAAGAGATAAATTCCATTAGGGGAAACCCATTGTCAACATATCCAACCATAAGTTATTCAAGTCCCCTGCTGATAAGAACCATTCTTCAACTTACTCAACTCCTTAGAAACAACCAAGGGTGTCATTAAAAATCTTACATGATGGAATAGTTGTCCATCAGTTGCAATGAGTTAGGTGTGGAAACATATAGGTTTATATGGGCTAACTACTATAGGTTGCATTACTCCATCCACTACAAGTTAACTTCACCCAATTGTTACAGGTTATGTTTATTTAGTAGTTTTTGGATAATACTACCCAATTTTTAATGGGTTGTTACTACCTTGATTTATATTAGTTGTCACTACCTAGATTGCTATGAGTTAGTCCTATATTCTCAAGATTTTAAAACATGATTTTATAAATAAATAATTATAATAAAGATATTCCATAGTTCATCTAAATCACAAAATAAACCATTTAATCCATATAAACATAAAAAACATATGCATCATCGTCATTTAGTTTTATTGATATGAAGAGTATATAAAACATGGCTTTTATATCTAGGAAATTGGTAATGAAAAGCTCAAGGAAAGATATTAAGTATTCAAAATAGATCATTTTGAAATCTCATTAGACTAAATAAGGAATTAGTCCTAGATTAAAATTTACATTTTATATTACTATTCATATTTTAAATAATATTTAATGGAAAATTATTTTATTAAATAATTCATCATTTTTCATTATTATTTAAAACAACTTATTACTTAAAATAAATTAAGTAATTAATCATGCATTTTTAATAGGTAATGGAGGGTTATAGGGTCCCTCACCCATTTGTTAATTAAAAATTTAATACAAAATAACCATTAAACACATGACACCCCAATAAATAAATAAACACATTAAAAGCAATAAATGAACCCCAAGGGAAAGCCAACCAAAAAAATTCTTGCATGGGTAAAATAATACTTCCCAAAAAATAACCTTGTAAAAGGTCCAACTAAAATCCCATACGATAGCCAATGCACAAGTTCCACTACATGGGTATCCATCTACTTATAAACTTCCATCACCATCAGGCACTAAAGAGCCACCACCGATCTTACCACTACATCCCTTATCCACCACCCTCCTAGTACATCAAGTCTCAACCATTTTCCAACTTTATCACTTGACTAAACCATCCCCATGACCACACTTTCCCTAACTCAATCCACCTTCAGACACCTCTAACATTTTCCATTTCCAAAAATGATGTCTTCCTACCTTCTTCATCTCAAAATCCACTCCCACCTTTAGATTTGTAGCCATTCTCACCAAATGATCCCTCATGTGAGTCAAAACCACTCCTCACCTTATGAGATGGCCCTCCCCCAACCCTTGAGTGGAATATTGTTACAAGGGAGAATGCCCCACATAAATTTAACCCAATATTTTGAACACTAAATCTAGCCTAGATTATTTCCTTATGCTGAAAGTCACCACTTTCAACACCAATGATGTGTTTATAGCATTTAATACTAACACTCGAAACACTCTACCCATCAACCTAGGGTTTTTGAGATAACATTACATGAATTTGATGTGTTCTACTAGAGTATAAATTTTATCCTCTAGTGCCCTAAAAGAATGTAAAGGGACCAATCCCTGATCACCCTATTTAGAAAAAATCAAAGATTGTTGTCCACCCAAAGAAAGACATTCCATCATATTCATGAGTCTAACTCATAAAATTGGGTGAATAATCTTAATTTACACTAAAAAAATTAGTTGTTTATCCTTTAAAACCATGATTATATTCCATTTAAGGTTGAGGGTATAAAGGAGTTTACTTTTACCCTAAATTTGTTATCCATAAATGCCAGACCTATAATCTCCTTTACTAACTATAAGACATTCCATGATTAAATAAAAAACACCTACTTAAAATGGTCAGCTAACACCTTTTTCTCAAACTCCATATCCATCTCATCAACCTTGACATGTAGAATAAGATCACTCAAATATACCTACAACATTATCTCCATGATTACAAAATCTCCCGCCCACCAAACATTATAAAAAAATACCTAGTGTGAGAGTTGAGAACCCACTAACATAACTTGAAATAAATTCACCACTATCCTGAGTACACCTAATGTAATCACTAAGATAAGACATCATATATGTGGGATAATAAGACACCCTTACCAATTATGATTTACTTCCATATATTTCCATCAAGAAAAATTCCCTCACCACCAAGTCCCATCTACACACTCAAGATAGTTCCATAATCCATCAAAACCACACAAAAATTATTAATAATGACATCCCCATCCTATGTAATACCTATATTTTCAAGGCCATTAGACACATAATTGTATTCTTAGAAGTAGTACTTCATCTCCCTAAAGTTAAAGTCATCTAACACACTTCAAAATTGACTAAGGTGTTATCAACATTGTAAGAACCAACCTACCTATTTTTTAGGGACTTAATAGCTACCATAAAATCATCCTCAATCATTGCCTGATCAATGCCACACTAAACTAGGAAATAAATCCCTAACTCCAAGGCTTTTTCTTCTACCTCATTATTGATTCCATCCATGATCTTGATCAAAGGTGCTCTAATTATAGAACTAACACAATATCACATTACACATCTTTACCCTAAAGCACATGGGTTTACCCTAGCATCCCCAATTCAATTTAAATTTTAACATCCCTTGAGAGGGTTCACCCAATCCATTTACCTTGCATGTATCAATACCTTATAGAACCCAACTAACCCATTAATGAGGAATTAATCATATGTATTTATTATTCAATTTAAATACAATAAGATTGAAGTCTACTAAAAAAATTTAACTAAAATTTATAAATTAAAATAACATTTATTCCATATAAATTTACATTGTAACTTACTTTTAATAATCACTCTCTTAATAATTTTCAACACGAAGTGCCCTAATTCAAAAAAATTGATCGTTTTAACCCTTTAAAAATCCCACATAATATTTTACAATTTCATGAGCAAATGTTACACTTTGAAAAAACTATATTAAGTTTGTTATATTATTTATCCACAAACAACATCATACTCTACTCCACACAACCTAATTTATATTTCAATAAAATATTCACATGCCTTTATATTCATGCTACACTAACCTTTTAACCAAATAGGCACATAATTTCTAAGGTATAAAGATTACGTTAAAAATTTATATGTCAAGTAACCATATAAAATAAACATGATTGGAAACCATATACCACATTTCATATTCATATTTAAAAATAGTTTTAGTAATTTTTTTACTAAAAGGGAATACTTTATGATATAAATTTGACACATGAACAAACATTACTATTTTATTCATGTATAAATATTTTGTGAAAAAAAATGTATCATGTTTTCTTCTTATACAACCTCTAATGCTCATGCCATGCAATGAAATTCACTCCAAATTTATATATAGAATCATAAAATTCCCAATCTTAGAATTTTTTTTTATAGTAACAAACATTCAAGTTTTAAATCCAAATACACTAGTAGTTTATTTTTTAAGACTATTAGTTAGTAACATTATAACTTATAAAATATTATTGCATTTTAGAGTCAACACATAGGATTCTAAGTTTATGCACACCCTTTTAGAGTACATAGAATAATATAATAGTCATCCACATTAATTATATAATAACCATTAAAATTTACATTTATTTCATTAGAAAATTAAACCTTTCCAATAGTGGATAACAACTTCCATGTTTCATAATAGAGATTTAGTAAGATGCATTACACACACTAAGAACACATGTAAGAATGGATGGAATAAGTCTCATTAAAGTATTTATAAAGAATTCCATCATGATTTATTATTACCAAATTAAAATTTTTGACTATAATTAATCATTGGTATGATTCATTTAATATAATTAAAATAAACAAACATATGTCTTACCTCCTCACACTAGTTTGATTGATGATAACACAGTCAAATGTAGGTGATGTCCATCCATAGGAAAATTATTCCTAGCATAAGAGGAATATTTAATAATTTTATAAAAAATATAATAATTAAAATAACTATTTATAAATCATTAAGTTTATAAACAAGATTCACATACTTATATTAATATACCAACTAAATGCACCACAATATAAATAAAAAATTATAATTAATAAACTAATACTTGAGTATTCAATTAATAAAATATAATAAAGTAATATGTATAATATTAAAATATTTTCTATAATAATTCAATAATGTATAATTAAAATAATTTTTTAATATATAAATAAATCCAGTCATCAATTATATCAACAAAAAGGTTATTATTCATAATATTTGAACAATTTCTCATCTAATTGCTCATATATATATATATATATATATATATACCTTTTTATATACAATTCCTCTCTATGTCATTGAAACACACAATGACTCATAATTTAAATTATTTTACCACAATGAATTTATCCACACATAAAAATAATGTGAACCCTGAGCCCATCTATTTAGTGTCAACCCTACCCACCCCAACCATAAATCCAAGTTGGATTAGGTCATCAAATGAATTAGTAATCCCATAAAATTAAATGGAGGAAAACAAGGTTTAGATATATATATTTCACCATATAGTATTTTATCAACAACACAAAATCAACCAAAAAAATTAATGTTAAATGACCTTACAAACAAGTTTCAACAAAAACCCATAATGTGAACAATATGTTAAATAAAAAGAAACATTATTTTATATAATTTTATTTAAAAAAACTATTTTTTATCAAAACAACCTTATTCATTTCAATTTACATATCCAATAAATGGTGCATTTAATAAATAAACCTAACAAAATGAACAATTCACCCTTTGAAGCAATATTGCATTTTATCTAATCCACTATAAAAACTATGTATTGATCCCAATTATAAGGTGATTTAAAGGCTATAGTGAGGGTTAAAAAATTCATAAAACTTACCAATCCTTCATTATTTTCCTTAAAAAAAACATACTTTTAACTATGCATGAAAGATAACAAGAACAAAGAAAATAAAGAACCTACTTGCATAAGCAATACAATGTTCACAGTTTTCTTCTCTCTTTATTTTTTTATCCTTTTTCCATTTTTATCCATTATTTTTCCTTAAATTATTTTTTTCTCATGGTCCACCATGATTTTTTATACGCCCTACATCGACTATTCCTCATAATGGAACCAGAGTGGTGGTATTCAGTTTTACTCCATGTCTCACATGGTTATCATAGAAAACCCCAAAATCCTCCACCATTATCTAAAAATTATAACATAAAGCCATTAAAAATACTAAAATAATTTAAAATTAACTAAAAATTAAATCAACCACTATTGAAACCCTAATCAAAGGATTAATTCATCTAACCAAGTCAAATATCAATTACATGTTAGCAAGGTCTAGTAAAAATGGCCTTTTTGAATAATCATCTGATTTCAAACCATGATGACCATAATAAAGTAAATAATAGAATAAGACCTTTAAATAAGTTAATATACATTATTTTCACCTATATTAAATTCCATTTACATGTTTTCCAAGTCAAATAACATAGTTAATAGAACTCATTAATCTAAACAAGAAATTAAATGCACACCTTGTTGATGTGGGTCTTGTGGAAATAAAATAAATGGAGGTAAACTCAATTATAGGACATGAGGCATAGGTATGGGTTAAATAAATATGTGGTGGAATAGCAAGCTGATTAAGTGGATTGTTAATTGGGTGTATGCGAATGAAAGGTAAAAAGAAAATTAAAATCTAGTTAAGTTGGATGGATGGACCTTATTCTAAAGTGGGTATATCTCAAAATAAACTCCAAAAATTTTAAGGGTAGAGTATAAAATAAATATCTATCATCTTAAAGGATTAATTTTAGGGTTGGTGTCTTTGAGGACAAGTGTTTTGGAACTAATGCTTGTTACTAGTAACTATTGCACACTTACATAGTTATGCAGTATGAGAAGATATAAATTAGGGAATTCAATTATCTTAGATAAAGGTTTATCCTTTTAGATTATTTATTTCCAACCCTTACACAAGAGATTATATCTTGGATTAGAAATGTATCTATGGTTGTTGATGCTCACACTTAGAATACTATATCTAAGAAAACACTTATACACACTCAAAAAATTGAAATAGTCAACTTATTTACATATATTTAATAATAATTACTAATTGCTCATTATATTTTTCACATATTAAACCAATAGATATTTGTGATAAAAAAATTAATTATATATATATATTGTAAACTTTGAATTATTGAATCAAACAACTAAGAAAATAAACACTAAATTATATAAAATTGAAAAGGAAGCAAATATATACAGTCACATGACAATAAAAAATGAATTATTCCTATATTGATAATTTTACAAACCCCTTTGAAATTAGAGTTTTAAAATTATAAATATACTTGGGTAGGGATCATCTCATCCTCTAATTTCATTCAAAACTCCAAGTTACATGCTAGTAATTAGAATATAAGTTTTAATTCAATGCTAAAAACTACATGTACAATGATAGTTAATCGCAACTATGTCTAAAAATAGATTTGATTTCTTGATGACATGTAACATGTACATGCTTAAAAACTTCTTAGGCTAAATAACACAAAAACATTTTAAGTTTGAATAAATTCAAGTTATATTGACTAGTCTTAGATGTAAAATTCCATACAAAATTAACTTTGGATAACTAAGGTTTATTAAAAATTGGTGATTGCATGGCTGAACTCAACATGGTAGGAGGTATTTTAATAATAATTACTAAGAGGGGGGTGTGTAGACACCTAAAAAGTGTCTAACCCTTGGTCACTTTCTCCCTTAGTCCATTTCTAACCCATTCATAATAATTAAAATAATTAATTTATTTTGAATTAACCCCCCCTCCTTGGACACCTCACCCATGACACCTTGCCTGGGACACCTCACCTTGGACTAATTCTCCTCCTATGACTCACTCAATATCTATTCCTAATTCTTCTAACCTCCTAACAAACTCTCGTGCGTATTTAGCACAACCCTCGACATTCTCCAACAGATAGGGCACTGGCGGAAGAAAAATGGGCTTGGTGGCTCTTTTTGCCCGTTCTAACCCCACCGACATCGGCCAAGTGTCGACCGACGCCGGCAAAATCGCCGATGTCGGTTATACTTAACCAATCTTTCTAAATCTTTAGAGGATCTGAAGGAGAATTCAGCTAATCTCTGAAAGCGAATTAGAAATCCTAATCTTGGACTATCTGTCATTCTGTGAAATCTCTCAGTCAAGCCTCTCACTTTCTCTCTCAGGTGCAGCAACTGTTTCAGGTTCTCCATCAGCAACAGGTTCTCCATACAAGCTACATCAACAACAGGTATGGGAATCATCAGTACCACATCTTCCACAAGGCACAGGTAAGTATACTATCTGTGTTTTTATTCTCTTTTCAGTTATTTCTTTCAAGCAATATCTCCCTAGACTAGACTGTTAATCAATGCAGACCCGAATCTTGATTTGTCCACCTCCCTATTTCTTCTATCCTCTATCGGATCATACATTTTGCCCATTTAACCTGACTCTCAGACTTAGACCCCAGACCGTTCAACGAAGCCCAAAAATTTGTCCACAGACCAAAACCCTAATTAGACTTTGTCCACAGACTATTCAAATAAACCTAGACCCTGACCAAACTATGTCCACAAACCACAAACTTAACCAAACTTCGTCTAAAGACCTTTGCCCCGACCGACGCTGGTCACTACCCCAACCAACATCGGCTTATTAACCGACGTCGGCACCTTGACCAACCAATGCCGATAGGCTTACCGACGCTGGCGACTGTTATCAATCCGACAGTTTCTCTCAAGTAATTCTTTACTTCTCTTTTTCATTCCATTTCTTTATCATTTCAGTTCTTCATTATTCAGCTATTTATCAGACATTTCTTTCTGTTGATTAGTGGGTTTATATCCCTTGAGGAAGTTTTCATACTTTTGGGATCAAGCTTTTGCTTGACAACCCACCATCTGTCCATTTAACGCCTTCTTTTGTCCAAGCTTCTTTTCTTTGCAGGTGTCATTCCTCCACAGCCAAAGAGGAGTACTCATAGCGTCTGGATTACGGTGCGTAGACTATATCCAGGTACACAAGCCTTGACCATTCTTTCTTTAGTTTCTTAATCCTTTGAAATTGAAAACAAAATTTGAATAAAAACATTCTGGCATGCCCGGTGGGACCCCTTTAGGGCCTTCTTTGGGTTCCCTTTCCTTCTTTGTTCATTTAGGTGCATTAGGCTTCTTCCTCTTCATCTCATTTTTCTTTTCTTAAAAAAAAAAAAAAAAAAAACATCATAAGCAGGAAATAAAAAGAACTCTTTCTTACTTTTTCTTGCATTTCTAGACTAGTAAGAAAATCATTTTCTTCAACCCTTTCTCCAACTTGTCTTCATTCCAATTTAATATTTTGATTTTGGGGCTTTAAAACTTACTGAATTTCATTTCTTGTTTTCTTGCATATTTCTAGTCCACACTTAGTAATTAGTCAAACGCATATTGAATAAATCGTAGATCACTTGATGTTACACTACCAGATCACCTGCACTCAATAAAACATCAAACTCACTTGAGACAAGGCCCGACTGGGATTTCATCACCCAGTGGACAACCTTACCCAACCCGACAATCCTACTTGGATTTCACCACCAAGGGGAAAGCCAACTCTGTTCTCTGGCAGAGTCTAAAATATAGTGAAAGTATATTTTGGCTAAGCGAAACCAGCTAACCACTGGAATCGTGAAGTGAGGGGAGCTTGCTCCTTAGCACCAGGCCTGTACGGAAGCTAATACAGATTTTTGAGCACCTTAACATACCTAAAACCATCTTTAGATTGCCTATTCTAGGACCCTTCTTACAGCCAACTTCCTCAAACATTATATTAAGGCATAAGCCACATGATCTTAATAAAATTGTTTCTAGGGATTTAACGCTAGGCTCTGTCTGCCATCATCATATTTTCTCTTTTTATCTGTCTTTTTTGAGCTGGTAAGGACGTCTTCTCCATTTCCATTTCCAAAAACTTTTTTTTCTGAGTTTCTGGAAAACACAGTAACCGACATCGGTCCTGTAACCGACGTCGGCAACTTTTCTGAACCGGCATCGGTCATCTGACCGACATCGGCAGTCTTCTTCACTGACATCAGTTTTTATATCGACATCGGTCTCTATCTATTTTCTTTTTCCAAAAAAATAGCAAGCTTAAAATCCAACTTTTTGACTGTCTAAACATCCATTCTGGTTTTCTGAGACTGACAGAACACAATTTTCTGAAACCTGACCCTTTCTTGCCTTGAATGGTTTTGACACGCAGTCAAACCAAGGCCCTTCTTGACCACGCTAGCCAACAACCGCTTCCACCTTCACCATCTATAACTAGTCCTATAATGGAGTTCAACTCGGAGACTGAAAGAACTCCAACTCGCCCAACCCCGCCTCAAACTCCTATCATCCCAGAAGGGGACCAAGACTTTGCACGATTCTTGGACCTTAACGTTAAAGCCTTACAACACTATCTCACGAATAGCCAAACGTGAGACTCCCTAGGCAACCCAATCTATGGGATGCCGACTTCCTTAGTTGACATAAGAATCACATCAACCGCACCTACCATTCAACCATTAGACAACACCTCCACCAATAACCCAACCGTGTCTTACCTTCAAAACGTAACCTCTCCATATAAACCTACCTCCATGGGAGTTCTGATACTCCCTCAACCTCAAGTCACTCAACCAAACCCCACACCTTTCCAAAACCTTCTAGTCTCTATTCCCCCTATTCTTGCACCAATAAATACAAGAGTAACCATTTACCCGTCAACAAGCGTAGCCACGCCTCAACCATCCTTGACGGCTCCTATCCAACTTGTGCCAACCAACCCCGTAACACAAGTTCCCTTGGCTCCAACTTTTGCTCCCATAACCAGCTATCCATATGTTGCGTCTATGCAACCATCCACATCATACGCCCCTCCAAATATCTTTCAAGCGCCTTATAATCTAGGGGGTGCTCCACCCACCAATCCGTCAGTAGACATCATCAAAATGCTAATGGATAAAATGTCTAGCTTAGAGACTTCCATTTCTGGCTCACGTAATGCTCTCTCATACAAGCAAATCTGCAATGAGCCTATTCACCCTTCTGTTCCAATTAGACCATACCCCAGCCAGTGGGAGCTTCCCAAATTTTCTCGCTTTCAAAGCAAGGAAGACCCACAGTAACACTTACGGGCATTTAGACATGCCTATTATCTTATCTCCCATCACGATGCATTGCTCTTGCGCACATTTCCTATGTCCCTTTCTGGTGCTGCACTCGACTGGTATAACTCCATTGCCACCCATTCCCTCTTCTCATTTACACAATTGGCCCAGCTTTTTCTTGACCACTTCTCCATTAATATCACCAAAAAGGTTTCAATCACAGACCTTTACACTATCTATCAATTTGAGGATGAATCAGTATCTAACTTCGTTGCTCGCTGGAGAGGTCTCATCAATCAGCTCTCATTTTCCTTACCTCAAACTAAACTTATTGAACTATTCTCCCGAGCTTGCGCCAAACACATTTCTTCCACTTTAAGGGTTCAGACCTTCTGTACCTTTGACAAAGCCTTCACGATGGCCCATAAACTTGAATTACGTGCCATCGAGGAGAACAAAGTCAAGTTACGGAGCAAGAACCCCAACTCCAAGACTAATGACTCTTCTTCTTCTAAGCCTTCATCGTCAAATCCTAAGTCTAAAACTTTAGCTAATGCTGTGGTCGTTAGACCTTCATCCTCTTCATCTAATCAACTTGAGCCATCAACATCTCAAAGCGCCACCCATCAATTCCAGCAAAGATACGTGCAAAGACAATATACTCCTCTTGGAGAATCTTACGCATCTATACTAGAAAAGCTTGTTAAACAGGGGATTCTCAACCTTCCCCAAATTCGACCACCACCACAATTTGATCCCTCACGTGCTATCCCTGCGTGGTATAGGGAAAATGACTTCTATAATTTCCACCATGTCAAAGGTCATGACACAGGAAACTATAAAACCTTCAAAAACATAGTCCAGGATATGCTTGAAAAGGGAGAGCTCGTTCTAGATAATCCCAATGCACCTCCAAACTAGGGCATCGACATATTCAAGCAACCATTCCCTAACCATCCACCGACCCAAAATAATGTCTAGACCTTAATTGACAACACACATGAACACGATATTCGAACGGTCAATATGGTCTCACCTTTCATTCCCAACCAATCTCAAGAGGTTAACCCATCTACCAGTCCATCACGTGTGGATGAACCTCTTTCCCCGGTCAGTTCTCCATCAACCTCTCTCATCCTGGAGGACACCTCAACCTTACCAGTGCCACCGGTCTCACCATCCTCCTTTCTTCTGCCTATGGAGGACCTAACCTTACCCACTCCTCAACCACAAGTGGAGGGCACCATAATCCCTACCCTTTACCCACTTGAGGAGTCACACTCTCCCGTTCCTTCTCCACCAAGAGAAGAACCTGACTCTCCATCTTCGTCAACCAACGACAATCCATCTATAACTCCCACACACCTTGGGTCCGAGACTATTACCACACCTAACACATCTTCTCAAGGATCCCAACCTCATCCAACATCCTCCCAACCATTTTCCCGACTAGTGGAGAAATTAGAACTTCTCCCTTCAAGGAAAGTGGAACATCGGGGATTGTGGGAACATTTTAAAGTTCTTCAACATTCTCGTGCCCTTTCATCTCATGCTGCCAATTCTCCCAAGGCAGAATCATCCAAGACTCCAAACAAAGACCAAATCCCCACTTCTAAACCCGCATCTACCCGATCCAAACCAATCAAGCCACTTGGCATTCGCCCTCTCTCTACCCTCACTCACCCGCAAGTGAAGGTGGACTTGAACCAAACCTTGACCAAAAGTAGTCTTCCAACCAAGTCAAAGAAGACTGCCCAACCACAGCAACGAACCCCTCCTCCACCCTCAACTTTGCCCTCCATCTTGGGCCCTCATCCTTCTACCCTACTCAGCGTGCTTCCTACTCCGACTCTTAACCAACACAAATTGCCTCCATTACTTCCTTCACCAACAACAAGTCAACTCCTTCTCAAAAATTTGGTACCACTCACAAAGAAAGTGCCATCTTCCCCTGTCACCGTACCACCAACCCAAAAGGTGGTACGAAAACCTTCTTCAGCATCTCCCAAGCAGAGGTCACCAGCGCGTCATGCATCAACAAGCACGGACCCCTTAGAAGGTTCATACACTTTGATATTGTGCCAAATTTTGCAAACTTCTAGCATTACCCTTCCTTCCATCAAGCCATTCCAACCCCTTGGGTCAAAACCATCTTGGTTCGATGATACAAAGATTTGTTT
Organism: Torreya grandis; assembly: GCA_037957365.1. NCBI lineage: Eukaryota > Viridiplantae > Streptophyta > Pinopsida > Cupressales > Taxaceae > Torreya > Torreya grandis. Next base: position 181,500 of record JARHVA010007755.1, on the reverse strand, counting down.
ATACCATCGCACACCAGGACACGATACCGAGACTTGTTGTGCTCTCAAGGCAGTCATTCGCCACTTTATGGAGAAAGACACTCTTCTCCTTGAGGACACTCTTGAACAACCCTCGTCACCTTCCCATCCAACCTCATCAACCACATCAACATCTCACCAATAAACCATAACCCCTTCTTCACCTACTATCTTCGAAATCAATGCCATTCATGTAACCACTAGGTCACAGAAGGACAAGGCAAAAGAAAAAGCCGCTATTCCTTGGACCTATCCTTTTGTCCAGGCACCACAACCACCAAAACCCAAGATTTCCATCTTAGGTGCATCCCAACCCACTTCTTCAGAGGCAATCACAGAATCTATGATAAAACAACTTCACCAAACGCCTGTGAAGATGACCCTATATGACCTTATTCAAAGCTCTCCCCAACATTTCCAGGCTCTAATCAAAGCCCTACAGGCAGTTGAGGTTTAACCTGAAGACCCTCAACCACTTGCTGCCCTAGTCCATTCTTTATCCCCCATCGCCTCCATCACTTTCAGTAATTCTGAGATTCCTACCTCTACCGAGGAAGATTAGGACGCCGCCCTTTTCATCACAGCCTACATTGATCGAACCCATATTAAATGAGTTATGATCGACGGGGGTGCTAGTATTAATATCATTTCCTCCCACGCCTTTGACCAATTGGCCCTTCCTAAGAATTGCGTATCGAAAACTGACGCAATCCTTAGATCATTTAATGACACAACCGCTAACACTATCGGCACTGTTGTCCTTCATATCCGCGTTGGTCCACGCACAATCCCAGAGCTCTTCTACATCATCGAGGGAGAGTTCCAATACAACATCCTCTTAGGGCGACCCTGGATCCGTGCCATGGCTTGCATCCCTTCAACACTTCACCGTTGTGTCAAATTTGAACATGACAAACAAGTCCATGTCATTCCCGCTAACCCATCCCCTTTTAAGACCTGTAACACGACCTATAGCCCAAACGACGTTCTTATCCCGCTCAAGGCATCAACCCAAACATCATCTCCATCCATGGAAGCGTCAACCAGCACACAAACAGCAGTCGCCACCACATCATCTTCTCAATTACCAACCAAGGACCCTATGGACGACATCTTCCAAAAACTTTCACTAGGAGAATATCATCTCCTTACTCTAGACATGTTCCAAACTCCTCAAGAGTATGGACAACTTCATCAAAACCCAAACTATGACTGTCGGATCGGAATGGTCATTCTTTATGGTCCTCCTAGCCTACGAACCAATCTCGTCTATGGGGGGCTGGATCAAGCTCCTACTGAATTAAATCCTTCTTCCTCACCTCAAATCTTCACATCTGATTTATCCTTTCTTAGCAATCCCACCTTTGCACATACCTATCTTTATAGGTGTGCATGGAAGGGTTTCAGCTTTGGACGTTATGAACAAGGCTCCCATCAGCTTGTTGAAACACCCAATGACGATAATGTAAAGAAATGGTATGGACTGGGTTTCCAAGAACCCACTGAGGCCTCCACAAACCTTTCCCCTGAACTAAACATTGACCAATTTCTTCTAGAGTTGCCTATTCTTCCATCCTCACCTACGGAGTCGGTGGTTTCCATCCCTCCTAGTTTTTTTTTCTTTGCATAAACACCATCCGCTTAGAACCCCTAACCTATCAGCTCAACGGGGTTCCCAAGTCTCTCCCTCTCGTTTATCCTAGCATGATAGACAATGAATCATCAACCATAAACACAGTCCACTGCATAGATGATGATGCCATTCTTACATATATGGGTGCTGACGATTCTTTCATCCAGCGCTCCCTCCCTTCTAAAACATAGGTTATGTTAAATGAATCAACCATCAACATTAACCTTTCATCTTTTGATGTTCCTTAAGTCTTAAATATTGGTCAGTCTTTAGACACTCAAGAGCAGGCCGACTATACCACATTTCTCTCCGACAATCGTAAAGCCTTTGCCTAGACCTAAGCTGACATGCCTGGCATCGACCCTAACATTGCCACTCATAACATTGTCACAAACCCAGAGGCTAAGCCTGTTAGGCAAAAGCTTCACAAAATGCATCCACATGTTGCACTTCTTGTCAAAGAAGAGCTTCAGCACCTTCTTTCAGTCTCTTTCATCCAACCCATCGATTATCCGTAGTGGGTCTCTAACATCGTTCCTATCACCAAGGCGACTGGGGGGATCTGGATCTGCATAGACTATCGTGACCTTAACCTAGCTTGTCCCAAAGATGACTTTCCTCTTCCAAACATTGACCAACTTGTTGATCTTATGGCTGGCCATGAGATGTTATCACTCATGGACGGATTTTTAGGATACAACCAAATCCTGATTGCACTGAAAGATCAGCACAAAACCACCTTCATTACCCCTTGGGGAACTTTCTGCTATCGAGTCATGCCCTTTGGTCTGAAAAACATAGGCGCCACATATCAGCGTGTAATGACTTACATCTTTCATGATCTCCTCCACAAAATCATGGAGGACTATGTCGATGACCTGCTTGGCAAATCCAAGCTTCGTCATGACCATTTGACTATCCTCAAAATCATCTTCTCTCGCCTTATTCATTATCAAGTCCGTCTTAACCCCAAGAAATGTGTCTTTGGGGTCCTCTCAGGAAAGCTCCTGGGATTCATTGTCTCTTTTCATGGCATCAAGATAGATCCTGCCAAAATCTGTGCTATCCTCGAAATGCCACCTCCAACTAATCTCAAGCAACTCCACAGTCTACAAGGAAATCCAATCCATCTGCCACTTCATTTCGCAGCTTTCTGACTGTTGCCAGCCCTTTCATCACCTCCTCAAGAAGGATGTCTCCTTTAAATGGGATAAAGATTGCCAAGAGGCTTTTGACACCCTCAAATGCTATTTGGTCTCTCCACCAGTCCTTATTCCACTAAAAGATGACCAACCCTTCTATCTCTACATCTCTGCAACCAATCATTCGTTAGGTGCCATGATCGCGCATCGAGACAAGCAACACCTTGAGCGAGCAGTCTATTACATAATCCAAACACTGGTTGACTATGAAACTCGGTATACTCATACTGAGAAACTCTGTTTGGCATTAGTGTTTGCCACTACCAAGCTCCGTCACTATCTTCTCAATCACAAAACCTTTGTCGTCACCCACACTGATCCCCTCAAATACATGCATTCCAAACCATATCAAAACCAGCGTATGGCTCGTTGGCTCATGCTTCTTGCTAAATTTGACTTAGAATTTGTCCAACAAAAATCTATCAAAGGGCAAACAATCATTGACCAACTAGCAGATGCCCCTCTTCCCAACAATCAACCTTCTCAGTGCGAGTTTCCCGATGAATCTATCGCCGCCCTCTCGACTGATGACACATTCTACCAAATGACGATGTTTTTTGACAGCTCTAAATGTCAATTCGGTGGGGGTGCAGGGGTCATCCTCATTCCATATGAAGGTGAACCCATGCCTCTATCTTTCAAACTTGACTTTGAATGTACCAATAATATGGTTGAATACGAAGCCTTAATTTTGGGACTTCAAACTGCCCTTTCTTTAAACATCAAGACCATCAGCATCTTTGGTGATTCTCAACTTGTCGTCAATCAAATCAATGGTTCATATCTTTGTAAAAATGAAATTTTACAAAGATACAAGCACCGTGTTGACACTCTTCTAGCATATTTTGACCATCACTTATTGTAGACTATTCCTCGATCGATGAATAAATTTGCTGACACCATGGCTTCACTTGCTTCTCATATTCCTTCATCATCATCATCCTCATCAAGAATTTATGTCATGGTACATCGTGTGCCATTGCCTTCATACATTTCTACTGACATCAATCTCATCCACACCATAGACTCTAGTTCACAAGATGTTTGGTATAAACAACTTGAGGACTACTTGACTCATTCTCTCATTCTTCCCAACCTCTCTAGCAATGCGCGGCAGGCTTTCATCAAGCGCACTGCTCGCTATACCATGCTAGGGGGCCTTCTCTATAAAAGAGGTTTTGACGGCCTTCTTTTTCATTTTTTAAACTCCACTAAAGCTTCTCATGCTGTTAAACAAGCCCATGACGGGATTTGTGGTGGACACTTCAGTGGTAACTTGATTGCCAAGCGCATCCTTCGCCTGGGTTATTATTGGCCCACTCTTCATCAAGACTGTAGCGATTATGTTCGGCATTGCATCAAGTGTCAATAGCATGCTAATTTGCTTCATCTCCCTAGTCACACCTTACAAGTTGCTTAGGATTTCTGGCCTTTTTCACAATGGGGCTTAGATCTCATCGGTGAGATTAATCCTCATTCATCTCTTCGTCATCAATCCATCATCACTGCCACCGAGTATTTCACCAAGTGGGTGGAAGCTATTCCTCTTGTCTCCACAAAAGCCGACAAGATTGTCAACTTCATCAACACCTATATCATCTATCGTTTCGGTGTACCTCATAAAATCATCACCGACAATGGCAAGTCCTTTAAAAACAAGACCGTCCAAAAACTCTGCGATTCATTTGGCATCAAACTCAGCTTTTCTTCGCCTTACTACCCACAAGCAAATGGGTAGGCTGAGGCTTCTAACAAAATCCTAACTAAAATTCTCATGAAGGTGGTCAACAACACTGGAAGGGATTGGCACGTTCAAATACCCTTCGCTTTGTGGGCCTACCGCACTAGCATCCGAACCTCTATGGGTGCTACTCCTTTCTCTCTAGTGTACGAAACAGAGGATGTCTTACCTCTCAAAGTACAGATCCCGTCTCTTCACATTTCACTCCATGAAATTCTTTTTAATGATGACTTTTGTTGAGATCGATTAGCTCAACTTGAGTTACTCGACGAGCATCATCTCGCTGCCCTCAATCATCTCCATGTCTATCAAAATCGCATCAAACGCGCCTATAATAAAACTCTGAGAGAATGGGATTTCAATATTGGAGACCTCGTCCTCAAAGAAAACCAACATGTGACCAATATGGAATGGAGTAAACGAGGTAAATTTGCTCCTAATTGGCTCAGACCTTATATCATTACACACAAATATGGATCAGGGATTTATCGTCTGTCTTCTCTTGAAGGCCGATCAGAACCTGAGCCTCTTAATGCTTTGCATCTACGACCATTCTACTGTTAGTCGAGTACTCATCCACTTGATGTTTAACTTGAGCTCATCCCTTGAGCAATCCTTGTCCTTTTAATCCTTAATTTATTTTACCCTTTTTCCCTTAACAAAATCCTCTACAACCCTTTTATGACGTATGGATGCTTCGTCCTAATAAAAGGGAGCCCTTGACCTTCTATAAGTCTTGTCCATGACTCAATATTCTGTCAAAACTAAATCAAGATGTCAAAATATCCAAAGTCACAAAATCAAATCAAAAAGCAGACTGCTCCCTTGAAGGACAGCTGCACTATCATTATTGTAGCTAATAGACTGCTCCCTCGAAGGACAGCTATTCAAAAGCCCTTAAATCTATAAAGCAAAGTATAGACCACTCCCTCGAAGGATGGCTATGACTAAATCTTGCTACAAGTAGCACTTGTTTCAAAGCTTCCCGCATCGATCAGCTTCACAAATGACCACCAAACAAATGACATCTTTATGTGGACTTCCCGCATTGATCAGTCTGCTCTTTAAAAAAAAAAAAAAGGGGGTCATGGACTTGACTTATTATTGTCTCAGGGTCTCCTATAAAAAGGGGCAAAGTTCTCCATACTCTAAAATGGGTTACCCTTTTCCTCTTATCATATCACCTACTCAAGGGACTTCGAGCTCACTTTAATGTCAAAAGGGATTCGATTACCGCTCTAACATAACTATGGTCAATGATGCAACGCATAAATGGGGCTTTTTGTTTTAACAACCCCTATTTATGTTGCCTTTTTGGTCCTTGTCAATAAAAGGGCACTTATGCCTTTCTACTTTCTGCCTATACTCCGGTCACATTCACTCACATCATTTGTCAAAACAACTTAAACCGACTTGACTTAAACCATTCACATAAGCCTAATCATTCTAGTTTCCATGGACACCAATACACATGGAAACTATCAACTACCCAATTTATGTTAAGCATAAACCAATACTTGCTGAAGCATAAATAGACCTTAATTCATTTTTTTAGCAAACATCCATCACGAATATGGATAGTTGCTAGGGATGAAAAACCCTGACCAATGTTACAGCTTACACCATTTGGCAAACACTGTAGCGTCATCTCCTCATCATTTCAAGCATGTACCCTTAGACATATGGGAAATGCTATATCTTTATCATAACCAAACACATCAACCACTTCGATCTTTTTCCTCCCTTCTTGGGAGAACTACATCAGCCTGAGGCCCTAACGACAAGGGCTATGTAGGCAGCACTCAGTTGACATGGGGTTTTCTGGGGTTAGCTCGGCCATTTTCTTCATCACTTTCTTCCATCTCCTTCTCTCGTCACCTATCAATTACAGCACAATCAATAACATATTCACATAATCATTAGTATACTCTCATTTTCATAAGTCATTAGTCATCAATTTCATTCATCATAACTCATTAAACATTCGCATCATATAATCCACAAGTTAAACATTCAATATCACATCTATCATCATCTAATCTAAAGTCATCATCATATAACCATTTCATAAACATTGTCATCATCACATTCATTTTCATCATAACATAATCATCATAATCATCATAAATATCACATCAAAACATGCATCATGAAACACATGAAAAATGCTGCAAACATTAAACATCTATAACATCTCCATAACACATCAATAGCCAAAATATCATCATATATATATCAAAAATAAGTTTTATACAAAAAGACACAATCTGTGTCTATCTCTCTCTCTCATCACACATCTCTCATCTTTGGCTTGCAGGCCGGTATATACATCAAAAAAATATATATACATCTCTGAGCTGCCCTCAAGGCTGTGGCTATGGTGGTGGTGGCGGTGGCCGAGAAGAGGCTGTATCCTCTCCTCCCTCTGATCTCTGCCGTCTGCGTGACCTTGAATCTATCACTCGTGACATCGATCTCTATCGACTCTTCTCTGCCCTCATCTCTGAGTATCACTGTATCTGAGGTAACCCCCTGATAGCCCTCTCATAATACGCGATCTCATCTAGCACATCAGTGTATCTAACCATAGATACAGTCTACGATGGACTCATCTGCCCTACTCCTGTGGCCTATCTAGACCCCTATGGCTGTGCCTGACCTCGGTGCACTGATACCGACAGTCTCGCCCCTTGTGAAAATGCTGGCTACTGAGATGGCTGCTGCCATGGGCCCTACCCTCCAAAACTCTGCCCTATTACTGCCTATGCCTGGGCTACCACCAGCTGTCCCTGTAGTAGAGTGATCTACCCTGTCATCACTGCTACCTGACCTATCATCTTAGTCAGCTACCCTGTAACCTCGGCTAGCTACCCCTGCAAAACTGAGACCTGGGCCTGAGCTGCGTCTCTCTCCTCCCGTGCAGTGTCCCTCTCCTCACAGGCTGTATCCCGCTCCCTCATGATAGCCTATAGATCTAGCTGGGGACCCACCTGTATGCCTCGATACTGCCCTGCCCACCATGCCGTGTAGGCCTCTGTGCACCCTGGGTTGGCTAGCCCAAGTCCTGCCGGCAACTCCTCAAAATTGAGCTCCTCTGTCTCCTCTGGCAGTGGGAGCAGTGCCTTAATGTCATCCCGCCTGTACTGTGGGAAGGTGGGAGGTATATCCTGTTACAGCCCATACTAGCACCACACTCTCTCAGCTGGAATCCTCTCGAGCTCGCCGGCTCGTCTACCTCTGACCTAGCGCCTGGTCTAAACACCAACCATCTGCTCTCCCTGGTCTCTGAATGCTGGATAGACCAAGTATGGTCTCCAGACAATATCTGCAGGAATTAGGGCCTCCAATACCCCTCTATAGTGGTCAATGTCTCTGACCACTCCATCCACCTGTGTCTATGCCATAACCTTGCACCATCACTTGAATCCAACTCTGAAGCTGGCCTGAATCACCACTAGGAGGTCAAGAGGTCATGTGACTACTACATGCTCATAGGTCCAGCAATGTAGTAGGTGGCCCACACATAGACTGTACCACCACCACCGGCTATACCCCACAGCTCTCTATATACTTGGGCCAAAAATACTAGTGCCCAAGTGAACACTGTCCACTGCTCTATCATCTCCAGCAACACTCTGGTCATAGCAACCAAAAACCTACCACCCTCTTCATCTGGCAACACATACACTGTGATGCCAGTCATCATCAGAATGGCCAGCTGATGTGCGTCCTCATCCGCTGCATACAACGGCTCATATGCAAAACTTTCTGAGTGGTAGCTCATCTCCACGACATGCTCTCCAAATAGCATAACCATGTGAATGTCATGCACCTCTCTCAAGCATGCATACAAGTCTACTCCGTGCATCGATAGCCACAAAATCTGGTACACGTCCTCAACCGTGATCATCATCTCACCCGTAGACAGGTGGAAGGTGTTGGTGGCATGGTCCCACTGCTCGATCAAAGCCACCATGAGGCTCATGTCCCTCACCACTCTGCAGTAGCGTCTCAGCCCACCTAGTCTGACTGCGCTCATCTGTACCCACTCCTCGACGGACACGCCTCTATGCATCCACATCAACAAGGTCGGGAGGTGATCCTGTAGCATCAGGGTCTACCTCACCTGCATCCATCCATAGATAATTTCATGTTAACATTGTTCCTACTTTTCCTATTCTATCAACTATTCAGACTATCTATACCTAACCCGACACCTAGGAAGCCCTTAGCGTAGCTTTAACCTCTCGACTTGACCATTTTTTAGAACCATTTCTAACTAGGCAGCCACCGATATCAGTTATCTTGCCGGCGATGGCACTTACCTAACCGACGTCGATCACTTAGTGACCGATGTCGGTAGGTCAGTGACCGATGCTGGTAGCTGGTTGGCCGACGTCGGTGGGGTCACCGATGTCGGTGACTGGTTTGGCACTAGGGCCAAATGGGGCGAGCCCTAATTTTTAGGGCTTCCCCAATTTAACTCTCTACACCCCCCAAAACCCTCCTAAATGACTCCTAAGCTCTCCTAGACAACCTACCCACCTTCCTAGCTACCCTCCCCCTTAATTTATGCCTAAAATAACAAAAATTTCAAAAACAAATTAAAAACCAAAATGAATCAAATTGAGGTTCAAAGACTCTCCTACCTCATCCCAATGTCGCCAGCATGGTGGCACGATGGGTGCCGCTAGTGGTGGACCTCCCGTGGGTCCTCTACTCCCCTCTGCCATCTCTTCTATCCCAATGGCTCTGCATGCTCCTGCTAGCCCACATGCATCCCTGCAGCATCCAATCGACTCTTTCTCTTCACCAATGCTCCTCTACCACCTCGCACCACTCTTTGGTCAGCTTTGGGTCACTTTCCATCACTAAACTCCAGACAACTTTTTTCTCTATCACTCAAATGTCACAAATGACTTTTGGCGGGCCGCCAATCCGGTTTTGTTGGATTTGGCAGGCCACCGACGTCGGCATCGGCGTGCCTTAATCTGCCAACGTCGGTCGATTTCTACCGACGTCGGTCTCTTTTGGACACCGACATCGGTTATATAACCGACGTCGGTGGACTTAAAAACTTCATACCTCTTCAAAATGACCAAAATCATGTCCCTAATTAGTCAGTCCTTCAGACCATGTCATTTTGGCCCCTTGGGGCACATTTAGATCACTTTTGCATCCATCCATCGACCACTAGACATTGGAGATCATGCCTATCTCCTAAAACTGCGACCACTTCCAAAGCGTTTGCATTGGTTCATTTTGCCTGTACGCCACTTCACGATTGGTTAGCAAAATTGTGCGCACACTTTTGACCTTCGCAAGTATAGGATCGCAAGCCAGTTGATCCCCATTACTTGTGACTTTTTCATGTTTTTGGGAGCACTTCCTAAGCCTGGGATACCTGAAACACGATGACCATTGGAGCTTCAGCCTTGATTGAATAACCTGATCAGTTACGACTAATGCTGGGGCCCAGTTCTTTTAATTTTGGCACTCCTTGACCTTTGACCTACGACAATTTGACCAGACCATCCTTGTGAAGTGGTGTCCATGCAATCATAACTTTTACAGTGTTCTCACTCTATCTTGCACCCTTTTCATCCACTCTCTATCAAATCAGCACCCGATTCCAGGTTCCCTTCTCTCAACTCCTGCTTTGAGGGGGGATACCTCATCAATAATCAAGACAACCAACTCTCACCTATTTTCGTCTTGTAGTTCACAAAATCAACTTTATCCCATACCTGGGGCAATCGACTCCTATTTTTGTCTTGTAGTTCATTTAGAGCAACCAACAAGACAAAAAGGGGCAAATGTAGACACCTAAAAAGTGTCTAACCCTTGGTCACTTTCTCCCTTAGTCCATTTCTAACCCATTCCTAATAATTAAAATAATTAATTTATTTTGAATTAACCCCCCCTCCTTGGACACCTCACCCATGACACCTCACCTGGGACACCTCACCTTGGACTAATTCTCCTCCTATGACTCACTCAAGATCTATTCCTAATTCTTCTAACCTCCTAACAAACTCTCGTGCGTATTTAGAACAACCCTCGGCATTCTCCAACAGATAGGGCACTTGGCGGAAGAAAAATAGGCTGGGTGGCTCTTTTTGCCTGTTCTAACCCCACCGACGTCGGCCAAGTGTCGACCGATGCCGATGGAATCACCAACGTCGGTTATACTTAACCAATCTTTCTAACTCTTTGGAGGATCTGAAGGAGAATTTAGCTAATCTCTGAAAGCGAATCAAAAATCCTAATCTTGGACTATCTGTCAATCTGTGAAATCTCTCATTCAAGCCTCTCACTTTCTCTCTCAGGTGCAACAACTGTTTCAGGTTCTCCATCAGCAACAGGTTCTCCATACAAGCTACATCAACAATAGGTACGGTAATCATCAGTACCACATCTTCCACAAGGCACAGGTAAGTATACTGTTTGTGTTTTTATTCTCTTTTCAGTTATTTCTTTCAAGCAATATCTCCCTAGACTAGACTGTTAATCAACGCAGACCCGAATCTTGATTTGTCCACCTCCCTGTTTCTTCAGTCCTCTATCGAATCATACATTCTGCCCATTTAACCCAACTCTCAGACTCAGACCCCAGACCATTCAACCAAGCCCAAAACTTTGTCCATAGACTAAAACCCTGATTAGACTCTGTCCACAGACTATTCAAATAAACCCAGACCCTGACCAAACTCTGTCCACAAACCATAGACTTAACCAGACTTCATCTAAAGACCTTTGCCCCGACCAACGCCGGTCACTACCCCAACTGACATCGGCTTATTAACCGACGTTGACACCTTGACCAACCAACGCCGGTAGGCTTACCGACGTCGGTGACTGTTATCAATCCGACAGTTTCTCTCAAGTAATTCTTTACTTCTCTTTTTCATTCCATTTCTTTATCATTTTGGTTCTTCATTATTCAGCTATTTATCAGACATTTCTTTCTGTTGATTAGTGGGTTTATATCCCTTAAGGAAGTTTTCATACTTCTAGGATCAAGCTTTCGCTTGACAACCCACCATCTGTCCATTTAACACCTTCTTTTGTCCAAGCTTCTTTTCTTTGCAGGTGTCATTCTTCCACAGCCAAAGAGGAGTACTCACAGCGTCTAGATTACGGTGCGCAGACTATATCCAGGTACACAAGCCTTGACCATTCTTTCTTTAGTTTCTTAATCCTTTGAAATTGAAAACAAAATTTGAATAGAAACAGGTTGAATTAGTCTTAAATTTTTTTTACAACTTTACCTTATCATTCATGAACTATCAAAATAATATAGTAGGCTGGTAACACATTAAGAGCCATGAACATGAGCTAAGAACATAACACATAGAACACTTATTTTATAGGGAAACCATAAAGGGGAAGAAAAACAATTGATATATTCAAATTTATTACTATAATATAATAAATAAATAAATATTTAGTGAAGCACCAACTTCACTTGGAACACCCACCATAACTAGCCAAGCACCCACTTGACTAGGATTTAACAAGTACCTACTTATAAGGAGGCACCAACCCCCTAGATGACTCAACACTAAATTAGATAAATAATTTCATGGATCACATTAAATTTATATTATTTCTCAACTTACTAATGATGACCACCTATCCCTCTTAAATTTCCTTCTAGGCTCCTTCACTTAACAAGGCCTCTTCAAAATAGTTTAGGTCATTTGACCTTGATATTAATCTATAGTAACCCTTTTATATATTAATGGTATTTTTTTTTAAGCCTAATTATGGTATAAAATATTCCCTTTTTCTATTCAAAGTACTATTTTTTTTCAAATCACACACTCACTAACTAGCCAATTAGACCTATTAAACCTTGTTCTTATACTGGGCTCTTGATCATACATATATTGGTCATCCATACACAATTTACCACTTATATTTAAAATAAAATATGACTTATTAAATTCCAAAAACATGAATAAAACACTAAAATAGTTTATTCATAGTATATAGGACTAGATCCCCATTTAGGCCTTAAGGAGACCTTATTCAATTAGGCCTTCATTAGCACACATTATATTTTAAACTCTTTGGAACACTCTCAAATTTTTTAAATGGAAATAAAATAACATATATCACTCAAATATACCCATAATAATTTCATATTATGTCCATGACACCTTGTATCTCCAATCAACACTTGAAGCACACCATTAGTACTCTTCACAATGAGGCCTATGCATACCCATAAAGTCTGTGTTGAACAACTAAAGGATAAACAAAATTTTTCAAAAAAAACATGGAAATTTTTTTAATATATATAATATGTATGACCTCAAGGTCACTACCATATTATTTATAGTTCATAACTTAGGGTAAAAGGACTCAAACCCTTCTCTACAAAGAGCCCAATCAGAACTACTAACTAAGCTCAAAACATAGTCATGGAAACATGAAATTTTGACACCTAATAAAACACAATCAAGGACTTAAAATTCATTAAAAATATCCTAAGACATCATAATAACATCATAAAATAAAGTTATCATAAGATCTACTAGTAATATTGGTCTTGCAGACCAATATCATGACCTCACTATAAACATACCTCACTAAGCTAGACAAGTCAACTTGAGATCAACTTTTTTCCATATACAATGATTTGAAAAACTTATATCCAACATTAACATGTATTATAGATCTTAAACAAGTTTTTCATGAATTTTTATTTATCCTTAATACATTATACCACATCCCTAATCAACTTCTCACTTTTGCCTAGTTTTTTCACTATTTACACCATAAGACCTTTTAGTGACAGGTCAACTTATTTGACTAGTTTATCTCATCTAAGGGATATAACCTACTCAAAAACACCCATTATCACATAATTTTTTCACTTTTTATTCTATTTAAACTATCTCACTATGCAAGACCTAATGATATAATGGGAAAACCTCCAAGCTATGGGACTTTGACAAATGGAGGTTAACCTCCCGAGAAGGCTGACTTCCTTTCACTAAATATAATGCAAATAATGGGATATTAATTCTATATAAATTTAAATAATTTTTAGTTTTCTTTCTTCTAAAATAAATTTTGACTATGAAAATGGTTAAGAATGAAATTTTGTGAAACTAAAAAGGTGATTTCACCAAATATTTCAGTGTGTCTTAATGCTTGCTTGATAAATACAACAAAATAAAAAATTAATTGAAATTTATTTGAGCACAAAATCATGCAAATGAAAAATCAAAGTCAATATTTGCTATTCTCATAGAAGGCACAAGATTTAATTATTTTCATCAAACAATATTTTAGAAGGTTAAAATACCATAAAAGAATTTCTTGTGACTAAAAATAAGAACTATAATATCCAAAAATACTTGAATAAATATACATACACAAAGATCTCAAAGAAAATAAAGGCAAATTTTTTTATTTATTTATTTTATTCCAAAGGTTACAACTTGTAGACAATGCATTCAAAATGTATAAATTATAACTAGTAATAAACATATTTATTGGGCTACAGGGTCTACCCATCTTTATACAAAAATATCTCATAGACAAGATATAGTTATCAAAACTTAAATGCCTAATAGAGAAAAGCATGCAGATCTAGAACTCCATGAAAAATAAGTGAGGTCTTCTATTTATAGAATCTTTGACTTATAGGATATATTATAAAATAACATGTAATATATAGGCATGATATTTATCTTGTAATGGCATGGATGGAATTGAAAGATCTCCATGTAATGCTACTTCTTTGTATAGTTCAAAATAGCTCCTCATGCAAATGGGTGGCACCTAAAATAAAGGTTGACTTCTAAAAAGATAACTAAAGTCACCTCTACAAAACCCTAACTTGTAAAACACAAGTGAGAATTTTAATTTTTTTAAGTCATATCACTTTATCAAAATGGACTTTACAATTTTCAATACATACTTTTACACTTTGGGAAATTGTAACTTATCAAAATAGAAAGTGTAATTTGCAATTGCTTTTTACAACTTTTACTTTGTCAAAAGATATAAAGTCTAAAATACATGTTTCCCTTTATTAAAAAGAGTTATAAAAGATAGATGTAATTTTATAATATACAAATTACATTGTTTTTTGCAAATGAAATTACAATTAATGAAAAAATTTCAATAGAAAGAGATTAATCCATATCCAATATTTCCTCTGCTTTCTTGTCATTCTTGGTGTGTAGTTTTTCAACACATGCATCAAATGCCTTGAAAATTTCTAGTATAATTTCTTCATCTAGTACATATGAATAGAGGTGAGAGGATACACAATCTACTTGTATATCAAATAATTATTTCTTGAGATGTTTGTTTCCTTGCATTTCCATTCTTATCTTATCTATTGCTCTTTCATACCTGATAAACCTATGGATAGAACTTAGGGTGAACACTATAGTATTTGAAGATTATTTTTCAATGACTTCCTTAAAATTATTATGAACTTATTCTACCTAAAAGAGGTTCTCCACATCATCTACTGGTTTTCATAACATCATATTCATCATTACTTCAATGCCATACAACACATCAATAGTTATCATGTGCCACCTTAGCCTTGTGAATAGATTATATGAGTATCCTTATCTGAAACTGAGCTAATTTGTGTAATTTCTCATGATTGGAATAATTATATAGTATATTATTAGAAATTATGGTATCAATATCAATTAAATTCATAGATATTAGTTTGGGAAAATATAATTTCAAGGTTTGAATTTCTCCTTCATATTTATTGACTTGTTCTCTCAAGATATTCTTTCTCTCTTTGATTATTTCATATTGGTCCATTATTGAAGTAATAAAATTATTTCCCTTAAAATTAATATCTTTTGACCATTCTTTATAGTCCATTTCCATGTGAGCAATCTTTCAAATCAAATCAATTATAGCTTGATATAGAATTTGATTGACTAGTTGTATTGATTGTGGTTGCTTCGATGATCCACTAGGTTTTAATAACTAGTTCAATGCAGCCATAAGTTGATCCAATTTTTTCTATAACTCATCCTTTATGGCCTTATCATAATAAATTATTTAGAAGAGGGAGTTGATTCTAGATTACACATCATGTTTTAACCCCTCTTTTATTGGTTGTCCAAGGTGGATCTTAGAAATATAATAATCTTCCACCATAGAATTTTCCTTTGATTTGTCTAGTAGAGAACTAAAATTTCAACATGCCTCTCCCCTTTGTCATCACTAAATATCCTATGCTTAGGAATAAGTTTTTACTTCTTCTTCACCTCTAATAGACCAAAGTCAAGTGTGATGGGCTCAATCATTTATTTTCTCTTTTTTCCCATTGATTGTGTTATCCATCTAGGGGTAGCATCTGATTGCTTGGACATTGTCACTAAAAAATCAACTAATGTTATTGCATTGGTAGACACTATGACAATTATATACTTCTATGGAGATGTTTCCATTGGTTGATTGGGAGATTCCTATAAAATTTTACTCCCATAAATAGATTGTAAATCTATATCGACATCAAGAACTTGAGCCTCTCCAATCTTAACTACAGGTGTTGTGTAAATAGTGGGAGTGGAAGAGGTGGGGGAAATGGAAATATTTGTGTTTTTTGGGGTTCTATAAGATGGAATAGACATAGGGATTATGAATTTGGGAACAAGTGAGATATTGGAATCCAAAGCATTGAATGAATCAAGTGGGATAATGGAATCCAAAGCGTTGAAGTAATATATTATTGGGTGGTGTTGGAAATCAATGGTGATGGAATGGAAGGAATTATGAATACATACATACATATATACATATAGACATACATACATATGTTTATTTTTTAATAAAAGAAAATAATAACTTTTCACATGGGTGTATTTACAAAAATATGAACTTAGATTTTTAAATCCACTTATGTTATCTTCACCAAGACTACTAAGCTAAGACCCTAAACAATTATATTCCAAGTATGCAATATTTGAACCATTTGAAGTGAGTCTATCAAACTTATAATAGCTCATGTATTTAAAAACTGAGTATTCAAACCAAAAATTAGTTTATATCAAGAAAATTAGATATTCATTTTAAAGAATAATACAAAATCCAATTAATAAAGATCAACAAAAAGCTTATGTGAGTGGTGTTTATCTAACTTGGCTCGAACTCAACCCTATATGATTGAGGCTGGAACTCAATTCCATTCTTAGGTCTATAAACCCAAAACCTAGGTATTTTTAGATAAATTTTAACCATAGAACATCACTACACACATCTAAACAATATGGATAAAATAAAAACCATAATAAACCATATTTTCTTATCTTTTGAGACTAAAAATCATGCATAAGTATCAATCATGAAAGACTAACCTAGTGATATGGTTCTCACCATCTCAATGTTTGTATTTTCCTCCCTATTATTTCCTCCTTCTCCAAGCTCTATGCCCTCCTCCTTCTCTATCATGATGATATCTTATCCTCCTCATCTTTCCTCTTATCATTTTTCTATCACCATGCATGATTTGCATGTCCCAATCATTCTCCTAAAATCTTATGAGATACCCATCATGAAAAATCCCCTCATCAATGTGAAACTACCTTCATTTTTTATTCAACTCAATATCAAGAGCTCCATATCTAGGCATGGAAATAGAACCAACCCCCATCATGCCAAATGGTGAGGAAAATTCCATTAAACATCATAATAACAAAAAAAACCCTAAATTCTTTTCCTTTCTACCTTTTTTGAACTTTCTAAAGACCTAAGATTCATTACCATTCAACTTTAAAATGTTCTAATGGTTATAACAACCAAAATAATATCAAATTTCTGAATTTTATTTAAAATAGCATGCTTTAGGGTATTTTACCTCTAATTTTCATCTTCTCTATGTCATCAAGAGGCATAAATTGACCAATTCAACCAATATGATTAATTTAAAAAAACAAGACCATTATCATTCATACTTATTGTAGTTATATTGAAGTTGATATTATCAAAATACAATTTATTTCCTCTAGAGATTTTAAAAAGCACAACTAGTAATTTCATAAACTTAACATATATATACCAATATTGATAATGATATATCCAAATAATGCAAACAATATTTAATTTATAAAAGATAAAACAAGAAAGAAACATTCATTTCACTCATGAAAATAAATGTGGTGTGTAAAAATTTTACAAAACTATCTCAACCCTTAATGATGGCATCTACATCCCCCCTATCTAATGATTCTTTCCATCTAAATTATTTGTGAGGTCAAGTTAGTTCAACATAAAATAATCATCATTATATAGTCATAAATAATTTTTTTGAATGCAAATAATCAAAAATTAAAATTAATAATCATGATCATAAATCATAATAAGACATATGTAATAGTTATCCATCAAGATAATTATCACAAAAAAAAAATCAAACATACAACACATACACACCTAAATCAGACATAAAATCATAACTACAAATCAATAATCTCATAAACCACTATTTAGTGCTTAAATAGTTTTATAGAGGAAACTAGATGTGAGAATATATTATCTCAATAAACTTGGTTGTTATTCAATCACTATTTTTCCATCTAATTTCACATATGCCCTATTACATTAAATATATAGATAGGCACCATTATTGTTCAACAAGAAAGAGACCTAATCTAAGAATATAAAATAAATATATTTAATAAATAAATTTTGAATCATCCTAAATATGAGAATATTATAGACAATGTGACTAAGAAAAGACAAAACAAAATATGTTCTACTATGTGGTTTTGATTGAAAGAGATGAATTACATTAGGGGAAACCCATTGTTAACATCTCCAACCATAAGTTGTTCAAGTTCCCTACTCATAAGATCCATTCTTCAACTTACTAAACTCCTTAAAAATAAACAAGGATGTCATTACAACTCTTACATGATGGAATAGTTATCCATTAGTTGCTACGATTTAGGTGTGGAAATATATAGGAATCTATGGGCTAGTCGCTAGAGGTTACATTATTCCATCCACTACAAATTAACTTCACCCTGTTGCTACAAGTTATTTTGTCTAGTAGTTTTTGGATAATACTACCTAGTTTATAATGGGTTGTTACTACCTCAATTTATATGGGTTGTCACTACTCAAATTGCTATGATCTAGTCTTATTTTCTCAAGATTTTAACACGTGATTTTAGAAATAAAAAATTATAATAAAGATATTCCACAATGCATTTAAATCAAAAAATAAACCATTTCATCCATATAAACATAAACAACATATGCATCATCTTTATTTAGTGATATTTATATGAAGAGTATATAAAATAATGCTTTTATATTTAGGAAACTGGTAATGAAAGGCTCAAGGAAAGATATTAAGTACTCAAACTAGACCATTTTGACATATCATTAGACTAAATAAGGAATTAGTCCCATATTAAAATTTTCATTTTGTATCACTATTCATATTTTAAAGAATATTTAATGGAAAATAATTTTATTAAATAATTCATCACTTTTCATTATTATTTAAAAAAACCTATTACCTAAAATTTTATTAAGCAATTAATCTTGTAATTTTTTAATAGGAAATGAAGGGTTGTAGGGTCCCTCACCCATTTGTTAAAAAAAAATTGAATACACAACAATCATTTAACACATGACACCACAATAATTTAAAAACATGTTCAAAGTAAATAAATGACTCACGAGGGCAAGCCAACCAAAAAATACCTTGTATTGTAAAAATAAGACACCTAAAAAATAAACTTGTTAAAGGACCAACAATTAAAATCGCATAGGATAACTAATGCACAAGTTCTACCACATGGGTATCCATCTGCTTATGAACTTCCAACACCACTAGGTACCAAGGAGCCACCACTGATCCTACCCTTACATCCCTTATCCATCACCGTCCTAGCACATGAAGTCTCAACCATTTTCCTCCTTTATCAATTGACTAAACCATCCTCACAAGCACACTTTCCCTAATTCAGTCCACCTTCAAACACCTCTAACATTGTCCATTTCCAAAAATGAGGTCTTCCTACCCACTTCATTTCAAAATCCAATCCAACCTTTAGAGTTGTATCCATTCTCACCAAATGAGCCCTCATGTGAGTCAAAACCACTTGTCACCATATGATATGTCCCTTCCCAAACCCTTGATTGAAATATTGTTACAAGGGAGAATGCCCCCCTTAAATTAAAACTAAAAGTTTGAAAACTAAATCTAGCCTAGATGATTTCTTAGTTTTAAAAACCTCCACTACCAACACCATTGGTTTTATTATAACATTTAAATATAGTACTAGAAACACTCTACCTATCAGCCTAAGGTTTTTGAGATAACATTGCTTTAATTTGATGAGTTCCAATATAGTATAAATTTTATCCTCTAGTTCCCAAAAATAATATAGAGTTACCACTCCTTGATCTCCCTATTTGTAAAAATTCAAAGAGTGTTTCCCACCTAAAGAAAGACATTACACCACATTCATGAGTCTAACTCAGAAACCTGGGTGAATAATATTAATTTTCATTAAAAAATTTAGTTTTTTCTCCTTTTAAACCATGATTAGGTTCTATTTAAGGTTAATGGAACCAAGGAGTTTACTTTTACCCTAAATTTATTCCCCATAAACACTAGACCTATTATCTTCTTTATTGACTATAAGGCATTCCATGATTGAAGAAAAATACCTACTTCAAATGGTCAACTAAAACCTTCCCCTCAAACTCCATATACCTCTTATTCACCTTTACATGTATAATAAGATCACTAAAATCAACCTACAAAATTATCTCCATGCTTACAAACTCTCCCACCCACCAAACATTGTAAAAAACTACCTAGTGTGAGAAATGAGAAACCACTAGGATAACTAGAAATAAATTCACCACCATCCCATACACACCCAATGTAATGACTAAGATAAGACATAATATATTTGGGATAAGAAGACACATTTACCAATGATGATTTAATTCCACAAATTTCTATAAATAAAATTTCCCTCACCACCAATTTCCATTTACACACTTGAGAGAGTTCCATCATCCATCAAAACCCCATAAACATTATTAATAATGAGATCCTCATCCTATGTAATACATATATTTTCAAGGACATAAACCATGTATATTTATTCTTATAATTAGTGTTTGGCCTCCCAAAATTTTAAGTCATCTAACATACTTCAAACCTAACTAGGATGTTATCGATATTCCATGAAACAACCTGCCTATTCTATAGGGATTGAATAGATACCATAAAATCAACCTCAATCACTACCTAATCAATGCCACACTACACTAGGAAATAAATCCACAACACCAATATATGTGATTATATCTCATTATTTAATCCATCAATGATCTTGATCAAAGTTGCTCTAATTATAAAACCATCACAATATGATAATATGCATCTTTCCTCTAAAGCACTTGGGTTTACCCTATCAACCCCATCAAATTTAAATTTTAACATCCCTTGAGAGGTTTCACTCAATCCATTTATCTTTCATGTATCAAAACCTTATATAACCCAACTAACCCATTAATGAGGAATTAAGCATATGTATTTATTATTCAATTTAAATACAATAAGATTAAAGTTTACTAAAAAAGTTTAACTAAAATTTAAAAATTAAAACAATTTTTATTCCATATAAATTTACATTTTAACTTAATTTTAATAATCATTCTCTTAATAATTTTTAACATGAAGTGCCCTAATTCAAATATTTTTATTGTATCAACTCTTTAAAAACCCACATAATATTTTATAGTTTCATGAGCAAATGTTACACTTTGAAAAAATTATGTTAAGTGTTGTATATTACTTATCCACACACCACATCATACTATACTCTACACAAAATAATTTATATTTCAATCAAATATTCACATGCCTTCATAGTCATGCTACACAAACCTTTTAACCAAATAGGCACATAATTTATAAGGTATAAAGATTACGTTACTAATTTATATGTCAAGTAACCATATAAAATAAATGTGATTATAAACCATATACCACATTTCATAGTCATATTTAACAAGTTTTTTAGTAATTTTATTAATAAAAGGTAATAATTTATGACACAAAGTTGACACATGAAAAAACATTACTATTTTACTCATGTATAGATATTTTGTCAAAAAAAACATTGTATCATGTTTTCTTCTTATACGACCTCTTATGCTCATATCATGTAATGAAATTCACTCCCAATTTACAAAGAATCATAAAATTCTCAATATTGTAACATATTTTGTTAAAATTAACAAACATTCAATTTTTAAATATAAATACCCTAGTAGTTTATTTTCTAAGACTATTAGATAGCAACATTATAACTTATAAAATATTATTGAATTTTAGGGTCAACACATAGGGTTCTAGGTTTATGCACACCCTTTTAGAGTGAATATAATAATTTAATAGTCATTCACATTAATTCTTTAATATCCACTAAAATTTACATTCATTTCATTTGAAACATAAACCTTTCCAATAGTGGATAACAACTTCAATGTTTAATATATGATATTTAACAAGATGCATTACACACACTAAGAACACCTATACGAATGCATGGAATAAGTCTAATTAAATCATTTACAAATAATTTCATCATGATTTATTATTACTGAATTATCTATGTTGACTATAATTAATCAGTGGTATGATTCATTTAATATAATTAAAATAAACAAACATATGTCCTACCTCCTCACACTAGTTTGATTAATGTTAACACAATCAAATGTAGGCCATGGCCATCCATAGAAAAATTATTCATATCATAATATGAATATTTAAGACATTTATAAACAACATAATAATTAAAATAACTATTTATAAATCATTAAGTTTATAAACAAGATTCAATATCTATATTTAGATACCAACCAAATGCACCAAAATATAAATAAAAATTTATAATTAATTGACTAATAATTAAGTATTCAAGTAATAAAATATACTAAAGTCATATGTATAATTTTAACATAATTTTATTGTAACTTAATAATTCATAATTAAAATATTTTTTTAATATAGAAATAAATTTAGTCATGAATTATATCCATAACAAGGTTATTATTCATAATATTTGAACAAGTTCTCATCTAATTGCTCATATATATATAAAAATAGAGTTTTATCTTTTTATACACAAATATTCTCAATTTCATTAACACACACAATGAGTCACAATTTAAATTATTTTACCATAATGAAGTTATCCACAAACAAAAATAATGCAAAACTTGAGCCCATCTATTTAGTGTTAACCCTATCTACCCCAACCATAAATATAAGTTGTCTTAGGTCACCACAAAAAAAATATTAATCCCATAAAATTAAATGGAGAAAAATAAGGGTATATATATATCTATTCCACCATATAGTATTTTCAAAATAACACAAAATTAACCAAAAAAAATTTAACTCCAAATGATCTTTCAACCATGTGTTAACAAAAATCCATAATGTGAAGAATATGTTAAATAAAAAGAAACATTATTTTATATAATGTTATTAAAAAAACTATTTTTATCAAAACAACCTTATTCATTTCAAGTAACATATCCAATAAATTGTGCATTCAAGAAATAAACCTAACAAAATGAGCAAAGTACCCCTCGAAACAGTCTTGCATTTTATCTAATGCAGTATAAAAATATGTATTGAACCCAATTATAGGGTGATGTAAAGGTTATAAAAATGGTTAAAAACTTCCTAAAACTTACTAATCCTCCATGGGTTTCCTCAAAAAAACATATTTTCAACTATTCATGCAAGATAACAAGAATAAAGAAAATAAAGAACCTATTTGCACAAACAATACAGTGTTCACAATTTTCTTCTCTCTTTATTTTTTTATCCTTTTTGCATTTTTATCTAGTATTTTTAATTAAATTTTGTGTTTCCTATGGTACACCATGACTTTTTATACTTCCTACATCCACTATTTCCTCATAATGGAACTAGAGTGGTGGTATTCAGTTTTACTCCATGTCTCACATGGTTATCATAGAAAACCCCAACATCTTCCACCATTCTTTCCAACTTCCAACATAACAACTTTAACAAAACCAAAATAATTTAAAATTAACTAAAAAGATAAATTAATAACTATTGAAACCCTAATAAAATGATTAATTTATTCGACCAAGTCAAATATTGATTGTATGCTAGCAAGGTCTAGTAACAATGACCTTTTTTAATAATCACCTAATTTCAAACCATGATGACCATAATCAAGAACATAATAAAATCATATATTTAAATAAATGATTGTACATTATTTTCACCTATATAAAATTATATCTCCATGTTTTCCAAGTCAAAAACATAGTTAATAGAAATCATTAATCTAAATAAGAAATAAAATGCACACCTTATTGATGTCGGTCTTGTGCACACCACCATATTTAATGAGGGAGCCTCCAAAATTTTATAAATCAATAAAGGTAAAATATATTCAAATACATGATTTGTATGTATGGTTTAAACAACCATGTAGTGGAATAGAAGGATGAACAAGTAGATTATTAATCGGGTGTGTGTGAATGAAAGCTAAAAAGAAAATTAAAACCTAGTTAAGTTGGATGGATGGACCTTATTCCAATGTGGGTATATCTAAAAATAAAATCCAAAAATGGGAAGGGTATAGTATAAAATAATTCTCTATAATCTTAAGAGATTAATTTTAGGGTTGGTTTCTTTGAGGATAAGTGTTTTAGAGCTAGTGCTTACTACGAGTAGCTATTACACACTCACATACAAACATAGTTATGTAGTATGGGAAGATATAATATAGAAAACTCAGATATCTTAGCTAAAGGTTTCTCCTTTTAGAGTATATATTGTGCACCATTACATAATATATTATAGCTTATATCATAAAGGTATCTAGGGCTATTGTTACTCACACCTAGAAGACTATATAAAATAAAACACTTATACACACTCTAAAAATTGAAATAGTCAACCTATTTGCATATAATAAATAATAGTTACTAATTAATCAATAGATTTTTCAAATATTAAACTAATAAATATTAGTGATAAAAAAATTAATTATCTTTAGATATTGTACACTTTGAATTATTGAATAAAAAAACCAAGAAAATAAACACTTAATTACATAGAATTGAAAAGGAAGTGCATTTATACAGTTGCATGACAATAAAAAATGACTTCTTCCTATACTGATAATTTTATAAACCCATTTTATATTGGGGTTTTAAAAGTATAAATAGCCTTGATAAGGGATCATATCATCCTCTAAGTTCATTCAAAACTCTAATTTACATGTTAATAATTAGAACCTGAGATCTAACTCAATGCTAAAAACTACATGTACAATGGCAGTTGATCACAATTGTGTCCAAAAGTAGATTCAATTACTTGATGAAATGAAAAATGTACATGATTAAAAAATTACTAGGATAAATAACACACAAATTTGTGAAATATTAATAAATTTTAGTTACATAAACTAATCTTACATGTAAAATTACATACAAAATTAACATTGGATAACTAATGTTTATTAAAAATTGGTGACTGGATGGCTAAAATTGAGATCAAATCAATAAGGTGTGTTTTATTAAAAATTGGTGACTGGATGGCTAAAATTGAGGTGGTAGGATGTGTTATATTAATAATAAATAATATGGTGGGGGGACCATTATTTAAAAAATATTACAACTTTACCTTATCATTCATGAACTATCAAAACAATATAGTAAGCTAGCAACCCATTAAGAGCCATGAGCATGAGATAAGAGCATAACACATAAAAAAAACTATTTGAGTGGGAATGAATCAAGGGGAATAAAAAAAATTATATATTAAAATTAATAATATAATACAAAAATAAATATTTAGTGAAGCACCAACTTTACTTAGAGCACCCACCCCAACTAGTCAAACACCCACTTGACTAGGCTTTAGCAAGCACCTACTTGTAAGGAAACACCAACCCCCTAGATGAATCACCACTAATTAAGACACATAATTTACTTGATATTATTAAATACATATTATTTCTCAACCTACTAATGATGACCACCTCTTTATCTCTTCACATTCTTATCCCTCTTAAACCTCTTTCTAGGCTCCTTTTCTCAGTTAGGTCTCTTCAAGATAGTTTAGGCCATTTTAAATTTATAGTCATATATATTACCCATTTTAGATATTAAATATATTTTATATACACCATAATTATGGTCTAAAATATTCCCTTTTTCTATTCAAATTGATAAAACTTCTACTTCAAATCACACACTCACTAACTAGCCATTTAGGCATATTAAGCCTTGTTCTTATACTAGGCTCTTATTCATACACCTCTTGGTCATCCATACACACTTTACCAATTATATTTTAAATAAATTAGGCCTTATTACATGAAAAAAACATAAATAAAACACTATAATAGGTTATGCATAAAATGTAAGACCAAAATCCCATTTAGGTCTTCATTAACACACATTATCCTTTGAACTCCTTAAAAAACTCTTAAAATTTTCACATGGAAATAAAATATCATATATCAATCAAATATACTTATATTAATCTCATCTTAGGTCCATGACACCTTGTATCTCCAATCATCACTTGAAGCACACCATTAGTACCATTCATAATTAGGCTTGTGCATACCCATAAAATTTGTGTTGAAAAACTAAAGCATAAAAAAAAATTAAAAAAAAACATGGAAAAAATCACATATATAAAATATACATTAATTTAGGGTCACCAAAATATTCTTTATACTTCAAAACTAAGAGCAAAAGGACTCAAATCCTTCTCTGCAAAGAGCCGAATTAGAACTGCCAACTATCCTCAAAACATAGTCATGGAAACATGAAATTTTGACACCTAATAGAATACAATCAAGGACTTAAAATGCATGAAAAATATTATAAAACATACTCATAAAAAACTAAAACAAAATTATCACAATATCTACTGGTAATATTGGACTTGCAGACCAATATCATGACCTCACTGTACACAGACCTCATTGAGCTAGACAAGTCAACTTGACATCAACTTTTTTCCATATAAAATGATTTAAAAAACTTATATATAACATTAACATGTATTAAATATCTTTAAAAATGTATTCATTCATTTTTATTCATCCCTAATACATGATACAACATCCCTAATCACCTTCTCACTTCTACCTAGTTTTCTCAATATTTGCATCATTAGGCCTTTTAGCAAATGGTAAACTTATTTGACTAGTTAAGCTCATCTAAGGGATACAACCTACTCAAAAACCACTATTATCACATAGTATTTTAACTCATTATTTTTTTTAAAATATCTTTTTATGAAAGACCTAATGATATAATGGTAAAACCTCCAAGTTGTCAAACTTTCAAAAATTGATGTTAACCTCCATATAATGCCAACTTCCTTTCACTAAATTTGATGCAACTGATGGGATATGAATTCTATATAAATTTAACTCATTTTTAGTGTTCTTTCTCCTAAACTAAATTTTTATTGGTAAAAGGGTTAAAAATGAAATTTTGTCAAACTAAAATGGTGATTGTACCAAATATTCTAGTGGGTCTTAATGCCTACTTGGTAAACACAACAAAAAAAAATGAATTGAAATTTATTTGAGCACAAACTAATGCAATTGAGAAATAAAAGGCAATATTTTTTATTCCTGTAGAAGGTACAAGATTCACTAATTTTCATTAAATAATATTTTAGAAGGGAAAAATACCACAAAATAATTTATTGTGACTAAAAATAGGAACTATAATATCCACAAATACTTGAATAACTCTACATACACAAGGATCTCTCAAACAAGAAAGGAAAATATTCAATTGATTTTGTTCCAAAGGTTACATCTTGTACACAATACATTAAAAATTTATAAATATATCACTATCAACAAAAATATTGATCGGGATATGGGGTATACCCATATTTATATAAAGAAATCTCATAGATGAGATGCAGTTATCAAAATTTAAACACTAGTAGAAAGAACCATTGAGATCTATAAATCCATGCAAAATAGGTGAGGTCTTCTATTTCTATAATCTTTGACTTGTGGGACATATTTTAAAATAGCATGTAATAGATGGGAATGATATTTATCTTGGAATGGTGTGGATGGAACTGGAATATCTCCATGCAATACTCCTTTTTCTTCATATAGCTAAAAATAGCTCCTCATGCAAATGGGTAGTGCTAAAAATAAAATTTGACTTCCAAAAACATAATTAAAGTCACCTTTACAAAACACTAACTTTTAAAACATAAGTGAGACTTTTACACCTTTTTAATTCATACTACTTTATCAAAATGGACTTTACAATTTTGAATAGTTTGGCAATTGTAGCTTATCAAAATAGAAAGTGTAATTTGTAATTGCTTCTTACAGCTTTTACTTTGTCAAAAAATATAGTATAAAATACATGTTTCACTTTCTCAAAAAGAGTTATAAAATATATTTATACTTTTACAATATACAACTTACAATTTTTTTTACAAATGAATTAATAATTCATGAAAAAGTTTCAATAGAAAGAGATTAATCAATATCCAAAATTTCCTTTACTTTCTTATCATTCTTGTTCTATAATTTTTTAGCATATGCATCACATGCCTTGAAAATTTATTTTATCATTTATTCATCTATTCCATATGAATATAGTTGAGAGGTTGTCTAATATGCTTCAATATCAAACAATTCTTTCTTGAGAGTCTTGATTCCTTGTATTTCCATTCTTCTCTTATCTATTGCTCTTTCATACTTGATAAACCTATAGATAGAACTCAGGGTGAACACTATAGTCTTTGAAGATTATTTTTCAATCACTTCCTTTAAATTATTATGAACTTATTCTACCTAAATGAGTTTCTCTACATCATCTACTAGCTGACATGACCTAATATTCATCATTCCTTCAATGTCATACAACACATCAATAGTTTTGTCATGTGCCAACTTAGCCTTGTGAGCAGATTTTATGAGTATCCTTATCTAAAAATAAGCTACTCTATGTAATTTATCATTCTCTATGTAATTTTATATTATATTCTTAGAAATGAGGGTATCCATATCAATTGAAGACATAGCTATTAGTTTGGGAAAATATAAGTTCAAGGTTTGAATTTCTCCTTCATATTTATTGACTTATTCTCTCAGGATATTCTTTCTCTCTCTGATTATTTCATACTAGTCCATTATTGAAGTAATAACCTTATTGTCCTTAGAAATAATCTCTTATAACCATTATTTATTATCCCTTCCCATGTAGCAATATCTTTAACAAAATCAATTGTAGATTGATATGGAATTTGATTGACTAGTTGTATTGATTTTGGTTGTTCCGATTATCCACTAGGCTTTAAGAATTGGTTTAATGTAGCCATAATTTGATGAAATTTATTTTTTAATTCATCCTTGGTGGCCTTATCATGACCAATTATTTTAAATAGGGAGTTGATGACATATTTCACATCATGTTTTAACCCTCTCTTGTCAATTTTCCAAGGTGGATATTGGAAATATAATAATCTCCCACCACATTATTTTCCTTTGATTTGTTTGATGGGGGAACTACATTTTTTACATACCTCTCCCTTTTATCATCATTGAATATCCTATAAAAGGTCTTGGGAATAGGTTTAGGCTTCTTCTTGACCTCTAATATACCAAAGTCAAGTATGTTGGGGTTAATCATTTATTTTCTCCTTTTCTCCCACTGATTATGCTATCTAGCTAGGGGTAGCATATGATTTCTTGGACATTGTCACCAAAAAATCAGCAACTAATGTTGCTACACTGGTATACACTATGAAAATTTTAGACTCCTATGTAGATGTTACCATTAGTTTATTGGGAGATGCCTATGAAACTTCACTCCCATAAATATATTGTAAATATATATTAACATCAAGAACTTGAGTCTTTCCAATCTCAACTAAAGTTTTTCTAGAAATAGTGGGAATGGAAGAGGTGGGGCAATGGAAACAAATGTATTTATTAGGGATGTGGAAAATAGAATGGACATAGGGATTATGAATTTTGGAATAGGTGCGATAGTGGAAGTAAAATTGTTGAATGAATTAATCAAATGTGTGGGACCACTCAGGGTTGGTGCTATAAGGAAATTGTAAATTAAAACATTACTTACTCCAGGAGTTGGGATGGCATACAAGACTAAAGTTAGGATGACTAAATCCATGACACTGTACTATTGGGTGGTGTTGGAAAACAATGGTGATGTAATAGAAGGAATTATAAATGGAATAGAGAAATGGAGTGGAGTGAAAGGGGAAGGTAAAATTAGAGGTATGGAAAGTGGAGTGGAATTTTGAGATTCCATTAATTGGGGATCTTAAGTTTCCATTTGAATTGATTGTGTTGGTTGAACTTAACTTATTATACTAGGAAAAGTGGTAAGAATGATAGGTGGAGTGGAAACCTTAGGTGGAGGTGTTGGATATTGAAATTTTATAGGAGTGGAAATAGGAGGTAGAGGTGTCTGAGCTTATGGAATGATATACATAGGAGGAGGAAGAACACTAGAAATTAAGGTTGTCACTATGACAAATATGGGAATAGAAGCTATAGAATCTCCTACTACTATTGCATCTTCATATGAAAATTCCATCAGTTGTTCTAAATTTTCCCCATCTTTTCTTTATTTTTTCTTTTTATCTTTAATCTCTTTCTTCTTCTTCTCTAGCTTCTCTTATGATTATCCTATTGTTCCACTTGAAATCCCTTCTAATTTAATCTTAAAAAGATTCTCTCTAACTATTAATGTTTCTATTTTTACTTGTAACCCCTTACTCCTTAACCAATTGATTGTTTTTTAATCACACATGCTATTCTATCAAATAGAGAAAAGGATTTAGGAGATAACCACCTTACCAATAAAAGGTGTTGTGTGATGATCTACTGGTAATAAATTGGGTCCACATTTAACTCATCATCCACCAAGTCATCAGGGACTAGTGCCAAATCATAATCCTTGACCTACTATAGTGTCATTCTAGAATAATCCCTCATTCTAACCCTTTCCTCATCCTCATAATCCTTTGAATAATCTTCATGATACAGGATGTGTATGTATGTTTCAAGTGATAATATGTTGATGATCTTCCCATAGACATCAAAAAATGGCCTGGATTCCAAGGTTTTTAATGTCATTTAGCACATTTTAGCTTTAGTACATTTGGACTTGAGGAGGGAGGGACATATGTATCTACCAATACAAATTGGTAAATGAATTCACACCTTGTGCCTTTTGAAAATGAGCTTATGGGTCTCTACAAGTTTCCTAACTAGCTCCATCAGTGCCCATTTGTCACTAACATATCTGAGAAGGGTATATGGGTAGCCATTGAAACCCACTACTTTGATATAGTAATAGGTGGGGAAATAAATGAAGAATGATCCCTATTTGCTAATATCTTTAATTATTTCTAATGATTACCTTATTCTCCCTAGTTCTTTGTCAAACATGGTAATGATACAATAGATGAAAACATCATTTATATTCCTAAAATGATGTATTTTGGTGTCTAATGTGAGGTCAAGATAGTATCTTTATACTCTATTTATTTATCTAGGGATTGTGTTGAGGCTTGGGAAAGATATCCATTTGGCTAAAATGTAGATAAGGAAATAATTCATTTAAAACTTGCTAGTTGTTTGAACTTCCAACAATTAATTATGGAGGGAATCACTTAATAATTGAGCATAGTGAATGTATTTGAGATTTTTTTAGATGACCTAGATGTATTGGTACATCTAATCCTATAAAATAATGGCATCAATACTTCTAGTGATTCTTTAAAACAATTTATAATGTCCCACACCTCATCAATGAAATCAACCATATACAAGGTATTTGGTAATCTGGTGGAGGTAGCCTTGGTGTACTTAAGCCACTATTTATTGATCATCTTATGACACCCATATATTTTATCTTCAAATAATTTTGTGTATGTCTATAAATTTATATCAAAATAACTCCCAAATTCTAGGATACAAATATTGAATCAATGAAGTCAGGGTCTAGATTCAAAATCTTTTCTATTCATTCATTCAAGACTTATCTTCTATCAAGGTCATAATTTTTGGGCTTGTGTGAAAACCAACTCAGGGATTTGGACTAATAGTGGAAAGGTTTTAGCTTGTCATAAGCCAAATTCATAAATACTTTGGACCTAATCATTCTTAAACTCTACACCTATTCTAGTCCAAAAGACTCCTAGGTCAATATGACCCAAATCAATATCTATTATTTTTACTGTATTGGACTCTAAAATAAGAGTTACTCTAAGGATTTTGGATTTTAATTTAATCTCTTTTGTAGACAGGAAAACTAGATTTACTACTTGTGAAAAATAAATTGTGAGAACTAGCAAGGTTTACAGGTGTTCTAATAAAGTAAAATCTCTAACAGAGATGGGAGGTGTTATATGTAGATAAAATTTCTAGTAGAACTAGGAGGTTCTTCAAGTAGGTGACTATTTCATAGAGATAAGGAGTATTTGGTGAAATTTATATCTTTGGTGGGATGGTTAGGTGCTTAAATCAATGTGTATTCCCATGGGGATGAGAAGTGTTTAAAAAGGTCCATTGTATGTGAGGACTTGGAACTTTGTGAAGCTATTAGATTCTTGGGACAATGGTAAAACCTATGAAAATTTTATGTAATCAAGTTAAGTCCAATATCCATAGGGACCTTAGAGTTATCTGTAGTGAATACTCACTAGTTTAAATGAGTAATATACTTATGGAATATTTGCATGGTTTGATGAAACCCTAGATTTTAACTTTGAATTTAGGAGGGAAAACTCAAAACCTTTTAAGATGGACACTTTTTAATAAAATATAAGGATTTCATGATGAAAATCTTGAAAATTAAAACTTAGAAAACCATATATCTCTAACTACAACTTTGAAGACAATGACAGAACCACTACTAATGCCTAAACAACACAAATAAACTCTATAACATGATGCCCAAAATAATAACATAAAACCTAATCAAAATAACTTGAAACTTTTCATAGGAAATAAAAGGATCTTGAAAAATGTTTTAAATTATAGGAAAAATGGTGGGAATTACAAGGAAAATACCTATAAAGATGAAAATTTATTGGCTTTGAGATTTTTAGACATGTCTTTGACTTGCAGGTACTTGCTCACACATGGATCAAGGGTTTATCACATGGTGAAGGTTAATAAAGATCAAATATGTAGTTATAAGATTTTTAAAATGAAGAAAATTTCCCAAATTTCTTACTTTATATAGGAAAAACTTACAATTAATGTAGTCTAATGGTGGTTAGTGGTGGAGCTAGGAGGTAAAAAAAGCAAGTACCATATCCATTGGGTTAGGATGTTTGATTTTATTGAATGGTATAAGGTAGAACCTATGATGCATTTTTCAGGTTTTATAACTTGAAAATTACACCTGGAGTTTTGGATCTTGTGGCTTGGGTGGCTGGTAGGAAGTGGAACCCAAGACGTAAATTAAAAATTTTCAAATTGCAAATCAAGCTCTGGATCCAATGGGAAGGGGTGTTTATGTTTTGAGATATTTGGATGTCGGCATGTAATTTACAATTTTATAAATTGTAAATTATGTGTTGAGATCTAGATTCCATCAGTTGAAATGTTAGTGGGATCCAAAACTCAACATGCATCATGTGATTTTTCAAATTATAAAATGCATGCTAGGTTATTGATTCTGCTGACTACGAAGGCTAGTTTATTTTTAGGATCCATAACCCATGAATCAATTTGGAAATTTACAAATTACATCCAATTTTTTGGATTTTGTAATGCAAAAGATAAAAATGGGTCTTTTTGGGGGTTTTAAAAGATTTTTTGAAAAATGAAGGGGATATCCCTTAGGGTATCATATGTTATGATATTTTTGGGAGAAAAGTATCAACAACCACTATTGACATTAAATAAAAGTCTTAATATTTAACCTCCATCCATTTAGCATCTTTAACTTGATCAACTTTGACCACTATAGAAAATATTTGAGAAATAAGGCCTTTCCTATAGGGTTCACTCTTTCACCTAAAAAACCAATCACAATTGGAGGTGCCTAGGAGAATTGAATACAACCTCCAATCACTTAACTAGTCATACCAATCCATTCTGAGCACTTTAGAGAAACTTATTTCATATCATGTCATTATTTTCATTCTTTGAGGGTTTAGACCATATTCTAGTCTTAATGATCATTGATAAATATTATCCCCTTATTATAGAAACCAAAGCATAAAACTTTGAGCTAGGATCCTATATACAATAAGAACTACATATGATCTACAAATCAATCCTAAATTAGAAAAGATAGATCCTACTTACACTTCCAATTGGGGATACATTAGATAATCAAGGTAATGACAATTATGGATATGCTAGACATAATTAAGGGATATCTTACCATGATAATATCATTAGGGAGGGTTCCAAAGCCTCTAATCAAGCAAAACTATACAATAACTCTAACTAAGTCTTAATTTTTAAATTCACTAAACTAATAACAAGTAAATCAAAAATCTAATCTAATGTTGGACCAAAGCTTGTGGCACAAAATGGTGTAATAAAAAACAAAAGAAAACATGCATAAGAGACATACTCACATCAATGTATATGAAATATTAATACATGGAAGAGAAATGAAAATGTATATCTATCTACTCTTACAAAGGAGGAATAAACTTAGTAATAATTACATCTAAAGATGAATCCATTGAGCCTCAATCTCTCCCTTGGCCAAGGTGATTCACAAGAGGTTGTTATGGTAGGTAAGGATTACTAGGATAAGTTAGATCTAGGCTACACAACCTATCAATTCATCTAAAAGACTTATCCACAAGACAAGATCCATATCTCTAAAGAAAGTATGAAACTCTAAGCTTGCTCCTTAAGTAGAATGGTGGATAAGTAGATTCCTAATATATCTTACTTATTATATTCTATTAGAAATTTTGAAATGATCAAGTTTATATAGGTGGATCTAAACCTAAACCTTATGAAATTTTTGGTTGACAAAAATCAACCCGATTGACCTAATATTGTTATTGATAAAAATTCACTAGATCACAAACTAGGTCAGCTAGGGGCCGACCTAGACCCTTAATAAGTTTTGTCAATAAGTGTAAAAGGTTGACATAGTTGACATAGTCATATAAACTATAAAAATGGGATTTGGGATATGAAAATGGATAATGAAGGTGGTAAAAGAGTAAAAGAGTCTAAAAAAGAGAAGGCCAAGCTTAGGGTAATGGTTTTTAGGAGAAAAGTTTGTATATAAAAAGTGTCGAAAGGGATAACAATTCAAAAAATAATCAATGGTCTATTCACCCCTTTCCTAGTGCATCCTTTAGGGAATGTACTTAGAGAGATTGAGACTCAATGGGTTCCTGCAAGATAAAGAGTGTTAGTAATTGATAAAAGTTTAAAAATATTATGTGTATACATATGCCCCACTTAAATCTCATCACGTTTCATGTAAGTGCATAAGAGATGGTGCTTCATGAAAAAAAAATGATGAAACATAACATTTATGATAAATAAAATGTAGTAAATAGGAAATAAGATAAATGAAAGGACAAAATTGAAAAACACATACCTTTACTTACCTTAGTGTTGTTAGATAAAAAGGAGATATGAGATATGTGAAGGTATCCAATGTGAGGAACATTAGGTAAACCTATAGAGATTAGTACAAAAGAGAAAAAAAATCAAAACTTTTTCAACCTATGCATATAATAGTTAGAAAATTTGTCTATGACATCAAAATTCTAGAACTTTTTATGATTTGAAAAATGAGTTAGTAAAAATAAATATATGTTTAAAATAAGAAATATGATGGTAAATATTTGTGATTAGTAAATATAAATAGGGTAAAAAATAATTAATTTGTTATTGTTGACTATTTTGAGAAAAATAGAGCTCTAAGAAACCTAATTAAAGCCTATAGAGCTAGTATGATGAGGAGATGACAACTGAGCTAAAGAGGATGCATAGAACCCCTATGAGTTATGTATAGGTGAGCAACTTATAATTTCAAAATTTTGATTATTTTATTTTAAATTGAGTGTTTTATAGAAAATTTTAATTAGACTGAATCTAGATACCAAAATAAACCCTAGGAAAGGTTTAGGGACACTAGAATTCAAATGGGATACTAGGTAAGAAAGGGTCAAAGCAATAAATACCTAAGGCATTTATTATAATGGCTCAAAAAGTCATCATATTTAAAG
This sequence comes from Torreya grandis, assembly GCA_037957365.1. Lineage (NCBI taxonomy): Eukaryota > Viridiplantae > Streptophyta > Pinopsida > Cupressales > Taxaceae > Torreya > Torreya grandis. The sequence continues at coordinate 145,618 of JARHVA010007755.1, read as the reverse complement.
AACAAGGTCAATCTAGTCAACCTAGTTGGTATAATTTTTTTTGAAAGGGCCGACCTAGTAGGTCATAGCTGATTTCGTTCTATAGAGTTGTCTTAGTTAGTTTCTAAGTGGATGATATAGTACTAAAATGAATGAAGGGGGCTAGTATACTAATTTTAAGGCACATGGTGGCTGACATAGTACTAAAATGGCCAATTTAGATAAAAATTAGTCAAATTGGTAAGAAATGAATAAATTAAGGAAAATTGATTTGTTTGAAAAATTAAAAAGAATGTATTTTTATTATGAGTGACATGGAAGTCTAATACATCTTTTATTTTTTGATTTTTTTAGAGACCTTAAATATTTTGGTAATTGGTGGATGCATCATGACTACCTAATATATTGGAGCACCTAATAGATGTAGATATAGATAGATTTGTCATGTTGGGCTTGGGAATCATCTTGGAGATGTGGAAGATCCCATTCATCACTAATATAGTGGTCATGTTCTCAAGAGCCTAGGAACATTTAACTAATACATTTAGATGGGTAGTGGATGTAGATAAAATAGAGGTTGGTATCACATTAGAGGATTTACATGCAATTTTAGGAACTCTTATAAGGGGGACACTAGTGATCATGGGGATAATAGATGACAAGAGGAGAGGCAAGCATTAGATTGATGGGTGACATACTTAGATAATATTTATCAAGACTGAGGGTGAGTCTATTTTATGTCTATATTACACATTTTATAGATAACCAAAAGGATATGATAGGACTTGTGACAACACGAGTGTTGTGTCACAAATTGAATGATAAGGTACCATTGTATGTAATAGCCTTATATCAATTGATATTAGATCAGGAGCACTTTATGAATTGGGTTCTATCATTTGGGTTTAGCTCATGCATGATATGTATGGGATGTTTTTTAGAGGGAAGAAGCCCATGGGACCAATGGTATTACTAATTTCCTAGATAAATGAGAGGTTTTTGATATACCATCTAGCTAGGTTACCCTATGTGGTTAATGATTGTTATCTCAAGTTTTGAGATAAAGAGAGGATCAAATAGTACAGGCCATACCCCACATATTAGTACTACATACAATCATATGAGGAGAGTTTTTTTGGTAAGATTATGTATGCATTATGATTATTTGGTTGAGTTTGGAAACTATGGCAACACAGTTAGCATGGGTTTAGATCATGGGCTGCTACACCTAATGGGTAGAGCCACAACTAGTGGCATGCTTCCTAGGATATTTTAGACTCCGTCACCCAATGTATCTTATATTTGTGCTTATATTTTTGGATCAACATGTTTAGATATGAGTGGGAGAGGATGAGGAAGATCACTAACCAAGACATTGGAGATCAAACCATAAACTAGTCAAGCATGACATCTGGTATCTAAAGAGGGTATGAATATGGATACAAGGTTTCTATAGGTACCATAACTAACACCATAGCAAGATTAATGGTGATCACTATGATATCACCACTAATATATATGATAATGATGAGAGAGAGCATAGAGGGTAGTCATTTAGGGTGACTCATTAGTCGACCTAGGGTATAACTAGTTCAAAAAGGCACCATTGAGATGAGGCTTGAGATGTGCATGACTCAGTGGTTTGATTTGATTGGGAAGCATCCCATGGATGAGGTACTCAAGGGATGAGATGATGGAGAGACAATTCTTGTTAGATGAGCAAATGGAGAAATAGTGAATGGTGATATTGGGATAGGTAATAAATGGTTTTAATTTTTAGTCTTTGATATAAAATATGATTTTTATATTATTGATAGATATATTTAGAGATATATATGTGATATAATATCTATTTGTTTTTAATTTTCCATATCATATGGATGAGGAGGAGGATATAAAATGGGGATCCCTAGTGATGGGAGCACACCATGATATTCTAGACAAGGTACGGGAACCATACAACCCACCACATTGGATGATCCCATGGTACCATCTACCCTAGCTCTTACAAGCTAGTCTATACTAGTAGGGGAGGTTGTAAGGAAACTAAAAAAACATAAAGATGGGATATATACACCAATAAGGGTGGGCATAAGAGAAGAATAGGGATAGGAATTGCCTCAAGAGAGATATGCATTTAGATACTACTATCTAGCTAGGATAGGATCAAGCCTAGGTGGCCAACCTATAGGGACATGTAGTAAGATTAAGATCTTAGACATCCTACTTACAACATAATATTTAGATGGGATAGTCTAAGGCATCTATGGGTAGTATGAATAGGTCATGCAATATACATGATAGAGCCTAGCCTTAGAGCTAAAGTGATGAATTTTTGTACTTTGTAAAAAAACACATGATATATATGGAGATATTATATTTTGATAGTTGAATGTTGATCTTATGTTTTGTATTTTAGTTTTGATTTTGATTTCATGGATATATTTATTTCTAGTAGATGTATTTTTATTTTTTTGTATATGTTATAGGAAATATATGTATGGTGTTTTATTTTATAGCATTATGGAGTACACATGCATGGTTAAAAATAAATAGGCAAAAAGGACTTGTAAAAGTATCATTAATCAAATAAAAATGTATGACACACTATATCATGATGGGAAATGTGTAATAATAAAATATGAATATGTATAATAAACCAAAAATGTGGTAAACAGGAGGACAAAATGTTTTTAAACCATGAAAAAGAGTGGCACCAAATTAAAAACAAGTAAAATCACACTAAATCATGTTTGGAAGTATGAGAATAATGTAATAAAATGGAAAGCATGTGAAATACCAATGATATAACAAAAATATTAATTAATTAAATGAATCATACTAAATCATGTTGGGAATTATAAAAGAGAAACATAATTAGTAAAATGGTCTTACATTAATCACACTAATTCAAGTTTGGAAGTATGAAAAACTTAGGAAAAATGGTTATATTCTTACATGTAATAAAAAAATAAGAAGATAAAAGTGAAATATTAATGAAGTAAGAATTAAACATAATTAATCAATATGGGAAGCATATCAATGATGTGTACCTCATAATTAATCACATACTATCTCATATTTGACACATGTAATTTTTTTGTGACTTGGATTATTTGAAAATTTTGTGAGAAAGGCTAGGTCTTATTCATGTCTTATACTAAAACTCACAAAGGGAACACCAATGAGGTTTAAATAATGTGAAAATATGGTTAAAGCATATGTTTGGAATGGTAATGTGAAATTTTTTGTAATTTGTGAGGAAGGCCAAGTCCTATCCATGGTTTTACAATCCAACTCACAAATGGAATCCCTAGGCAAGTGATTAGTGAACAAAAAAATATTTTTCAAGGAGAAATATTAGGGTTATAGGGAGTGAAAATTGATTTTAATAATCAAAATGTGGGAATATTATGATAATAATTTAATATATATGAGGCACACTAAGGACATGAGAAAACACTAAGTGATTAGTGACCATCAATATACAAAGTATACCTATTCACTATAGGCACAAAGCTGTGTAGGTAAATACATGTGATACTAATTAAAATGGATATACATTCACATGATGTGTTCCACATTCCTCATGACCCCTTACAAAGCCATTTATCTACTATGAAGATTGGGTACTTGCGTGAGAGATTAGGTAGCACTAAAAGGTTCTTTTATTCTCATTTTCTAATCTACTAGCCTACCTCACCCCAATAGACCTTAGATCTATTGAGAGGACAAATTTGGATTTTGAGATTCAATTAGATAAAGGATATGTGATTAGAATCATGTCTTTTAATGTGATTTGAGTTTTGAAATTTTAGAATGTTACCTTTTAGATCATTACCTTTTATTAAATGATTTAGCATTTGAATAGTTTATATATTTCAAGATTACTCCTCCATATAGACTTAGAATGACCAATCATGAGAAATAAATTGATACACACTAATGAGCTTTATTTTTGGTAAAAGGAAGCTAAGTATCCAAATATATGACTAACTAGAACACTTAGGCTTAACTATGAACTTAGCATGTTATCTCAAGTCTCAACCATGTGTATGGTTAGTTTTTGAAAAGGAATAAAGGGAAATAAGTGGAGATACAAAGTGGAATGGTAAAAAAATATTGTAATGAGATGAATTTTCTACTAACTAATCACATGGTAAGTGATTAATGATTAGAGGGAGTAAGGTTTGTATAACCAAGTCATAATAATAATTATCTATGTTTATAGAGATAAGATAACAAATAATCATGACAACTATCAAGAAAAAGGGAATGAATTCAAAAATAACAAGGATGGAATTAATAAAAATAAAACTTAAGAGAATATATGAATAATAATGACATAATAAGCAACATGTAATGCAAAACAAATGTTACTATGTAAGATAGACAAGAATTTGACATAATGTCAAATGATATGAAATAGATAAATGTAAAGTTGGAGTGCATGTCCAATATAAATGAAAATATAATAAAACCATGCATATTTTCATAATTATGAATATATTTATCCATGAAAATTATCCATAACATCTGATAAGTCTCTATGAAGTTGAAATCAAACTATGACTAAAGTCTCATTGATCTTCAGGGAAAGCTAAGAAAATAGTTTGCATTGAATCTCTTTGGTAAAAAATGTAGGGATGCCTAAAGGATTATGATGATGAGGGATATAATGTAGGGGGTGATCAAGATATTTCATGGGAGTGGATTCTATGTGAGATAAAGGGGTCATCAGTGGAGAAGGTACCACTAATGAAGGTGAATCCATAGGTGAGGGAATCACATGTGGAGAAATAGTAGGTGTATAAGGAACCATAGGTGGAGATGGAACCATAAGAAGTGGATATATGGGAGAAGAAGGGGGATCCTTATTATGCGATTTAATTATGGTAGGAGGGATAGAAGGTGCAAGAATGGTTAGAATATGATCCTTAAGATGCTATTAAAGAATGAGATAATGATCAGTGTGATGTGCACCACATTGGTACTAGAGATAATATACCTTTTTATATATAGGAAGTCACTTCGGGAATACTTTTATGGGAGTTATAACCTTTCCTAAGGGTTGAGGGGTGGTGGGGATTTTTTTTTTGATATATTATCATAGATTGTGATAATGCATGGATGAATGATTATCTTTAATGTGGAAATAATATATGCACTTATGCGTATACTTGGTAGGTGTACTCATAGAAGGGGTATAAATAAAAGATGAGGAAGCTTGGTATAGGGAAAAATATTGATTCCAATGATTGGAAACTTTATGAATGTCATAATATGGTTGATCAGCATATTTGGTGGGTTAAAGATCAAGTTATAGTAAAGGGAGAAAACCATCACCAAGAGAATGTAGGGATAGTAGAGAGACTAGACAAGGCCCAATGGAAAGAGTAATAAGATTAAAAATAGGAAGAGAATCAGATATAGAGGGAGTGGTAATGGGATCTAAACTAGGCTCTACTAAGGGAGGGGCAAGATGCATTATAGGCTAAAGAATAGTTTCAAGCATCTCAGGGATAAGTTGACTAGAGCAATCATGGTATCTAGTAAAGTGATAGTGACTAGTAATAACACAATCCATAAACATAATCTTATGAGGTTATTCAAAAATTATAGGTGTACACACCATCTCTACCCTATGATTAAGAGGAAAATTTCTAAAATTAGGAATGATATAGGATGTAATACTAGAAGATATACTAAAATATTGAAACAAAGAGGAATGATCATGAATAATCTTAGTATCTTGAGCCTAAAAAATACCTCCTAATAATGGATCATCTAAGGTATTACCATCATAATAATTAGGTGTATGAATATCTATGGTGTAGGTAGAGATTACCTTATCATCTGATGTGGTGTGACGAATAGAATATCAAGTCTTAGTTAAGATAATGATTATATAATCACAAGGTGGTCGATGCGAATGAGGTTAAAAAGAATCAAGAAGCTAAGATATGAGATGAGATAAGTGACCTGAGGTTTTAATCCTGAGATTGATCTCATCAATCTCATCATCATCATCATCAAAATATATGAGGTTAGGAGATATATTCCTGATGAGTTTATGGTGACCATTGTAACCTCTGGTGGAATTGACAAGAAATTTACATAATTGAGATTCAAAAATTGGAACTCTTGGCGAGGGTTCGAGGGTAATAATATTGAATACACCATGTTCTTGGAATTGTGAAAAATTCTAAGGATTGGTGTTACCCTAAATCTTGTAAATGGATCTATTATGAGGAAAATTGACACAATGGAAAGCAGAAGACCCTTATGTGATGAGTCCATGGCATATCAACAAAAATGTTATAAGATAGAAGAAATTTGAAGATCATCTCCTTCACATGGGTGGTGATAGGTGGGATAGTAATGGGGAGCCACACACAATGTAAAGGAGTCATTTACCTTTATTCAAAAGATTAATAGGTGTTGTGTGTAGACTTAAGATTACACTCAAAATATCTAAGGGTTTTGATAAAATCAAGAGAGTCAATGAAAGTACCAAAACCTTCATTAATTAAGGAATGATTGACATAGATATTACTAATTTGGACATTGATAAATATAGGAGAATCATCTGTATGAAGTAGAATCTCATTGGGGATCATATAAGTAGTGGGGAATTTTATGGAAAGAGAAGTGTCTATTGTTTTATCAACATGTATGGAAATTTCTTCAAACTATTATAAAAAACAAAATCTTATGATACAAATAAGGTGTCTTTGCATCTTACTAGGGGAGGATGAGGGATGTTCATTTCAAACAAAAGATAAATAATATGGTGTGAGGTGGAGAGGTCCACATTATTTCAAGAAATGGGATTTGAGATGGGAATTTAGTAATTTATGTGATAGGATCCCAATCATCATAACCCATAAGAGGATTATTATAAATACGTACATAGTGTTTAAGGAGTTCCTTGGAAGGAAGAGCTAAAGTGGATGTGAATTTATGTTGATAAGAGGCAGGAGGTTTAATTAGAGGATAAGTTTGTTGATTATCAAGAGAGGATGGAGTAGTGGATGTAGGTATGGTTTGAGAAGAAGTGATGATAGAAGTTTGAGTATCATTGGTTATAGGTAAAGAGGATAGAGGTATGGTATAAATGGTATGGGAAGTGTTATCCAAGGGAGGTGTTGGAATTGGTTCATCAAAAGATATAAGGTATTCTTACCCCAACTCAGTTAAGTGAGTTGAATAATAATCTTGGATAATACAAAATGTACAAGACAATTAAGGTGTGTGTATGGGTTAAGGATCAATGAAAACAACCACCCTTAGCATATTAGTCATATTAAACACATTATCTTTATGAGTTAGGTCAAGAAGGCTATCATCATTATTGGTAGAAAGGGTAGGTTGGTCTTGGTGATTTACAAGAGGATATTTATAGATGGCCAAATATGCATTAGCTTGGTTCAAAGCTTGATATTTAGTTTATTTTTCATGGGATTTGAATGAAATGTCATAGGCTTGTTGATATTTATGAATTATAAAATCATGGTCAATATTGGGACCAAGAAGTAAATACATAGAAAAATTTAAAATTTACTTATAGGTCTCATGAGAATGACCCCAACTACTATGAAACCAACATAATTTATTGAGATTATACCAAGATTTCATGCATCAAATGGGATCAAGATCTATTGATAGAGGCCTTGGTAGATGTTTTTATAGTTATGATAAGGATAAAGCTTTGTGAACATTGATGTTATTGGTTGAAGATAAATAAGGGTTGGTGATGTGGTTTATATGGGAAGATTATTTTGGAGTTTGGATAAGAACAAAGGCTTGAATAGTATGAATGGTATCATAAGATTAAGTGACACCATCAATAGTTGCATGATGATTCTTATTATTTATTAACATTTGAATACCTATTTAATTTTGGGATATGCATGAGGAAATATTGACACTTGTATTGGTCAATGACCTCTTCCAAAGTGATTGGAGAGAGAATCCAAACTTGATATTGTAAGTTAGGAAAAAGAGCATTGGTAAATAGATGAAAAAGGTTATCATCTACCATTTTATGTTCATATTTTTTAGACAAGGTCTTATATCATTTGATGAAATATTATGTGGTTTAAATCTCAAGCTAATTACAATTGATAAAATGGACCGGAGTATTCTCAAGGAGATAACTAATTTAGAACTATTATACTAGAACATTGACTAAGACTTCCAAACTAGTAATAAAATGATATTTGATTTGGTTATACAAATGTAAATCATCACTCATGAGATTATTTTTTAATCTCTTGGTATTGTAAAAGGTATTTAAATTGATCCAAACTTCATATATATTTTCAAATGTTTTTAAATGAAGAGTAGGATCAATTGACCCATTGTAATAAATGGTAGGGGTGATGCCTCCTATATTGATATTAATAATTTGATATGTAAGGGATAATTTTGAATATTGTTGATTATTTTAGTAAAAAGTGGAGGTTTATGGATAATATTACCATGGGAATCCTAAAGAGGAGGTGGGATAACATTTTGCTTATGTATGCCTCATGACATTTATTCAGGGTGGGTTTGAAGATAGATAAGATGATATTGCATTTACATCATTAGCTTGGAAAGCATTAATTTGATTAATATTTTATAATATAATTTAATGTGTTTGAATTTAATTATTATTTTAATCATTATATTTGGTAGTAGTGGATTAGGTACCACTATGGATGTTAGTAGGATCTTGAAAAGAATTGTAAGTAAGTGAGGCACTAGTGGCATAATTTTCTTGTGTGGAAAAAGATGGAATAGTAGAGGGATAAGAATAATAATCACTAGAGTAAGGATTTACATGGGTATAAAATGATTTAATAGTGGAATAATTTATAATATTGGGTATTTTAAGAGGCCCACTAGATGTAGAACCTACCATGTTAGTAGAGATACCAGGCATGGAGGAGGAAGAAATCATAGAAGAAGTTATGGTATGAGAAGGGGTCAAAATAGAGGGAAGAGTTTGGAAAGAAAATAATATAGTGCCATAAAATACAAGTGATAATTTGGGATAAGGTTAATGGGGCTCCTCGACTTAATAACTTATTATGAGATTGTAAATAGTAAATGGATCCTTTCATCAATGTTGAGTAAACTCATTGATGAAGAAGATAATTTCTAGTTTATAATCTAATTTGTGTTGATATTCAAATAAAAAGAGAGGAATTTGAAGTGGATAGGAATGAGGAAGGGTCCCATAGTTTATAGTGTGAGTGGATACATCTGCATTAGTTTCATCTAGGGTAAGAGCCATAAGTTGGTTATGGGAGAACCTATTAGGGTTGGTAAGACTCATCATATATATTAAATTAAACTCAATGTTGTCTTAAAATATGAATTTCATGATGAAGGATAGATATTAGGGAAGGAAAATTTGATGATAAATCAAGGAGATGGAAAAGATATAAAAGAGTACATAGTTGAACATGTTAACCTAATACTATAAATAGGGTATGAAACTGAGCCAACAAGGATATAGAGTTGCTGAGGTCGACTTAGTACTATAACTTGAGGTAAAGGATATTAAAAAAAGGATAAAAATTCAACCATTTAAACTTAGTACTATAACTTAATATGTAGAAATGAGTAATGGGTTGACAAGGTTGACTTAGTACCATAGTTAGGGAAAAAGATAATCTATAAGAGACTATGTCAAATAGGATGACAATGTACTAAAAATAGAAAAAGTTTTACAATGAAAATTAAATAGGAATTGAGAGTAAATAAACAAATGATTGGATCAATGAAAATGATCCAATTGGGGCACATAACATAAAATATTACACTAACACTGGCTAATGAATGTTTTTGCAATACAACATACAATGAGCAGAGAGCAAGAAATCAACTAAAAAGTAAATGATAACTAAGTGGTCATCTTGAATGTTGTTAGATTATTATGAAATTTTATATTAAGTGTGATAGGGAAGTCAACTAAAATTAGGGAAATAAAAAGTAATCTATGGGTGGTTCCAAGATGTTTAGGCTAAAAGGGATCTGTGTTAGAAATGGTAATAGCTTGGTATTGGGGTCTACCCCCTCAATTCACAATCCTATATCAATAAGGGTGTCAGGTACTTAGACAATATATAACATTAACCATATGTATATACTTTCCTAGAAAACCAAGTTGGCGTGCCCCTTGGTGATGAAATCTAAGTAGGTAGGCCTTGGGAAGATAAATGTTAAATGCATTTTGAAATTTGTGTGATTTGGTAGTGCATGCAAGAAAGAGAAAATAGTGAAACTAAATTATATATTATAAAACCACCTAATTATACAATATGAGTTACTCTTAGTATGCAAACAACTAAAAATGAAAGTGTGAATTAATTACTAGCATATAGTTATTAATTCCCAATGTAAGAATGATATAGAGTTAGTTCATATGACACCGTATGCAAAAACTATAGAATAGATTCGATGAGGTCATTATTATACTATAGAAGAAAGAGTCGTTAAGAACTAAGTCAACCAGGTCAACCTAGTCTTTTAAACAAAAGATAGATTATAGAATTAAGTCAACAAGGTTGACCTAGTTTGCTATAGGATTATAGTTTTAAAGACTACAAACTTGTGTAAAATAGAACTCTAGTGAAGAACTAAATTGAAAGAGAGATAATGAAAGGAATATTGGTGGGTTGGAAGATCCTAAGGACTTTGAAATTTATATTGAAGTGATTTAAATTATTTCTTACAAGTTTTTCCAACTGTGTCAAGTAGGTTGACCTAGTTATGTGATTCCTTATTTGTTGAATCTTATTAAGATGACTAAGTCTACCTGGTCAACTTAGTTTATTATTTGGATGCTGACTAGAATAATAAGTCAACCTGCATGACTTAATTTGTTTTTCTAGAGATAAATAAGATAATAAGTCAACCTCTTTGACATAGTCAGTTATCTAGAAGTGAATAAGAGTATTATGTCAGCCTGCTCGATCTAGTAGCCTATATTTGATGAGCACTTGCATAGAAATAATAGAGTCATTTTGATGTGATTGTGTGTTAAACCTATTCATAGAAGTTAGAAACTATACCCTCTTATTCAACCTAATATCTTAAATATATAGACATAATAAAATTATAGAAATGAGAAGCATAAAATAAAACATACAAGGGTTAGATTCATGTCGGGTTCACTAGAATGTATGAAATAATAAATGGATTAGATCTAAAAATGAATCATAACTTAGAGAAGATACATCCTACTTACACTTCCAATTCTGGATACACTATATAATTGGGTGCATGACGAATATGGATTTGTTAAACCTAATTAAAGGATCTTTTACCATAATAATATCACTAGGGAGGGTTTCAAGGCCTCCAGTCAAGAAATCCTATGCAATAAACCTAACTACATAGGCTACATTACCTCAAGGTCACCACCATATTATTTATACTTCACAACACAGGGAAAAAGGACTAAAACCCTTCTCTATAAAGAACCCACTTAGAATTACCAACTAGACTCAAAACACAATCATGAAAACATGAACTTTTGATACCTGATAGAACATAATCAAGGACTTATAATGTATGAAAAAGATCCTACAACATCCTTGTTTTACTAAATTTGGGAAACTATAGGTTTAATTTTCTAACTAGTAAAGGGGTCTAAATTAAGGGAAAAATTAATAAATAAACATGTTTTAACTAACCTACTAATTTATTTAATCTATAAGTGCTTAATTGATTTTTAAAAATATCAAACAAGGGGATAGAGAGTAAAACTTAGTTGATTCTAGGCTAAGATGGAGGAGACAGAGGCTATAAATTATTGATCTAGTTAGGGAAACTATCAAAAATAGGATATAAAAGTCTATTTTCTACCTGGATAAGAGCATCAAAAATGGGACACGTGGAGGTTTAGTATTTTAGTCTAATTTTTGGTGTTATAGTCCTTAGTGTCTAAGTGTTTTGGGTTTTCTTCATCTATTCCGAGAGACCCTGTGCCTGAAATATGGAGTCCTATGTGTTCATGAAGCTTCATGTGAAATTGATTTTGTATTTAAGGATCCTAATTCCTCTTCATTATTGATAAGTGATATTGAATCCAAATAGAAAAAGGGGTTAGTGTGTAATATACATTGAACGTGTGATCACACCCCGTGTATGGGCATGTTGCCTACATACTAATACTCTAAAAACGGGTCAAGGCCAATGTACTTCTCCTAGTTTGAAGGTGTATTGTGTAATATTATATATTCAATGCAAGTTTATGCAAATTTGGGAAAGCTTGATATGACTTTTGACTAGTACAAGAGCTTGGATAGGCTAAAAATAACAGTGGTTGACTATATGCAAAGAATAGGAAGATTTGCTTGAGTGTGCTTTAGTATATTTCTAGCTTGTGCCTTTTAAATGATTTAAAACCCTTCTAAATGACCTTTTAATGGGATTTTATATGAAAACTAGTGATCATGGGTTAGATGAAATCATATTAGGCTTAGAAGGGAAAAGATAAGGATTCAAGAAAATTTGACCATTTGAGGCTATTGTGGAGTTGGAAAATAGCACTAGAAAGTAGACACCCTGGGTCCTAGCACTATAATCCAGCCTATGGAACTATTTTAAAAATGGAAAGGGACCCTAGGGGATATATCTATGGTTGGGAGAGGAGTTTAGGATAGTAGGGACTTAATCTAGAAGGCTTCAAATAACTAGGAAATAGTGAAAACATGCCTAAGTGGGTTGTGTAAGTGAGTAGGAAAGACCTATGGTTTAGGTGTCATAAGTCATGCTCAAGTTGTATAAATTATATTTTAGTATGACTACATTTCCCCCACTTTATTCTAAGTATGCAACAAATTAAAATACTACGATAAAGGAAAAAAGAGAAGTGTACCTAAACTTACCTATGAGGTTAAGCCCAAGAAGTTGTGTGCTACTAGGTTATGTGTAGTGAGAGCATATTGTACTATGTAAGTTTGAAAAAAAGAAAGAAAAATTAGATCATTTCTTACTAGATATTATATATATAAAATAATAACATACAAATCTAGGTAAAGAAAGAGGAAGGAAGAGAAAATAATGAATACACCTCACCAGGTACATGAACTAATACAAAAATTATTATGTTGTTGGGTTATGTTGGGTAATGTTGGAAGTATGATGAACCAAGAGTTATATTAATGAATAAATTAAGTAATCAATCCCATAGAAGTTGGCTCAATAATGAAAAATCAGGCCCTTTGGGTCCATCATCACCAACTATGTGAAGTTAACAAATCATACATGTGTTAATTAATGTCTGGACCATGTGTCCAATCCCTATGAATAGGTGGCTCAAGAATACAAAGGTTAGCTAGACCTTTGGATCCATTGCTTCCCCATGATGTGAAGCTAAATGAGAAAATACTGATATAGATGAATGTCATATGAGATGGATCATGGATCCCTTGAATGTATTGTGATTTGAGAATGTTGGCATGGATAACTAAATGTAAATTAGAAACTAGGCCACTATTTGTCACTTTGAAAGATGGAGATTGGACTTGTGTAGAATCCCCTCTTAAAATTGGAATCAAGGCTTAAGAAGCCACTCAAGAACTTGGTTACATGGGAAGCAAACTTGTATAAAAATTTACTTGAATGTGATGCCAACCACCTATATATGGAGTAAGGTACACAACTATTTAGAATGTGTAAGAAAATTCAATAAACTCATAAATAGAGAAGGCCCATGTGCCATGCACATTGCCCCAAATAATTGGTGTTTGGATCATAGATTCTAAACTAAAAGTTGCATCAACATCCATGTCTAAACTAAAAATTGAAACCCTCATGCCATGCATGATGTTCCCTATATCTATATTCTCTAAGAGAAATACGTGCTAAAAACTACTAATTTTTTGACTAAACTATACTAGTAAACCTATGATTAAACTTACCTCTTTACCTGATTCTAGAAAAAATGAATATTGTATTATTTGAAAAATAGTGCAAAAAACTAGAATTTTTAGGGTCTAATGTTGTAGTCCCATTTTTGGCACTATTGTCTAGAGCCAAGAATGATGACCAATCTAGATTCTCTGTTGTCTACTTGGTCTAGTTTGCCAATGCTGAGTTCTAGATTCTGGATTGTACTATTCTAAAACTATTATTTTGACCATTAGGAGCTCTGATCTCTATGACAAAACCCCTATTTGTCTCTCCCTCTTCTAAGGGTAGGAATTAAGACCTTGCAATGACTTCCCTTAGAAGAATAAATGCTACAAGTGTGTTAATATATGAAAACATTTGATATAGATTATGTCAAGATATACAAAAAGTTGTAGAGAGAGATTATTAGATCCATAAGGGTATGCCTAGATAGATATAACAATGTAATATCATGTCTATAAGAGTAAGTTGGAATTCAAGATGTTAGTTGTTAGTTTTTAGCATCATGGAGGGATGGAGTATGATGTCCATCATGTCATCCAAAAATCAAGGTAAATTCATTATTGGAATCATGGCATTGCACACAAAGATAAGCAATGAAGCAATAAGCATACAAAGAAATAAGAAAGAAACATGTGAGAGTGGCCAAGGGGATGTATAAGCACACAAGGCATATAAAGCATGTTCAAATTCTGCATACACTCAAAATGGGAACAAATAAATATTGGCACAAGGGCCACAAAAACATGAAAGGGACACACAAAATACATTGGGAAGTGTTTAAATGCAGGTATATATAGATAGGAACACAAGACATTGGAAAATTCCATAAAACATAAGTAGGAAGCAAGTAGGAACTATAAAATGCAAACACATCTAGTTAATCAAAGCAAAGAGTGGAAGAATGTAAAGTAATGGAAATATAAACATGCATCTAACTATGGAAAGCAAGAAGCAAGAGTATATAAGATATGTAATACAAGACTAATGTATGTACTATGAAATATGAAAGTGTGATATATGCTAATGGATGTTGATGTAATATCTATGTAAGTAATTTAGGAATGTACTACAATAAGATGTCTAGACTCTAACAATGACATAACTTGGATGTTGTAGTCATGTGGAGTATGCCCCTAGTGGGTAGATGTATCGATATGTAGCTGGAATGTAGAAGTAAGATGCCCCCTCAATGGGTGGAGACAAGCAATCAAGGATCTAGATGCACTATACACACTCAAAGAATATCAAATGAAGCCTAGTAATATAGATAAATAAATGAACAATATCATATAATAATGTAATGTAAGTCTATCATAATGGTTAGCAATTTAAAACATAGATGATGCATACAATTGACATGTTTTCATATTTTTGAAATATTCTATTATTTTGTATTTTGAAATATTTGAGATATGTATAATCAAGTAGAGTAAACTATGTACAATCAATACTAGAAGGAAATAATACTAATTGATGAGTCTCAGATGAGACTCCTTGTCATGGTGTCTTATATCGAAGAGTAGAATCTTGCGTGATCATGAAGCATGATGAAAATTCTAAGACTATGGCTCTGAAAGCAATATATGCTATAAATTTTCTAAAATATCTAAAGTAGAAATTGACTATGGGGACCCTTTATAGTTCTGAGAAGTGGATGTAGCTTTAGGGCTCTTAAGGACCCATCTATAAGTTGGAGAAACTCATTGAACATGTGCTTTATGTGTAGATGCATGATATCTTAATGAAACTACTCTAGGTGTGAATATTATAGTTAGAATCTATCTATAATCCCAAATATATGGAGGTGTATGAACCCTCTTTACTAGTCATGTATATCATATCTGTGTTTGATTTTGAATGGGAGAAAAAATTGGTGGTAGATCTAGAACTGATAATGGAACTAAAATTGGATTTAGAACTAAAAATGGCTCAAAAACTAGAAGTGGAAACTTATATGGAACTCTAGTAACTATGAAAACCTAATTAGCATTAAATAATTTCATGCATCGATGTACTATAGATGGAATTTCTCAAAGTTTTTATATCGAAGGTCTGCCAGGTAACATGTCAAAAACTCCCACACTAGGAACTATATTAAATTAGTGGTCATGTGTGTAGGACCAACCTATAAAGGAATGAGGATCTCACCTAATGTAATCCAATTATGTCTATTGAAACCACTAATAACTATATTATTTTGAGTAATATCCTACACTGTATAACCTGAGTACTATAGTAGTGTCATAATACACATGTTAATGTTAGATCCATTATAAATTAAAACACTATGAATACGATGACCATGAATAAAAGCTCTAATGAAGAGCACATGATAATATGTCATCCTCAATAATCTCCTACTTAGAAAAGGATATGGAAGGATGAACTAGAATTTTATAATGAAAAGTACCAAACATGTGGCTTAATGGATGTGAATTGGCTGTCGGTGCCCTGTATGTAAATGGTGGAGGTTATGCCTTATAGGCATTATGTACACTTGATGTGTCCTATGTATTTAAATTTACATGCTATGTAAATGGATCTAAAAATATTTTGAGTGACTAATACTATGTTGTTTTAGTTAGAGGGGGTTAAGTTGAAGTACCTAGATCAATTTGATTTCCATCAATTAGATCTTGTATCTTGTGCCTGAGATTAATGCATCTATTTTTAGTATGGCCTGGTACTCTATTATAGTCACAAAATTCATTTTGGTCATATCCCCATGGAAGAGGAATTGCTAGATTAATTAATCTGATATGAGGAAGAGATATGATGTTATATTCTAATAACTGATCTAGAACTTTAGCTAGAGGAACTAGTAGATTTGTAAAAGGTAATCAAGGAGGTGTTGATAAAGTGACTCTCTATGAGGGATCTGAAGCTACATTAACTATAAATTGAGTTATTCCTTTACTATCATTAAATTTGACCTTATATAGGGCTTTTCTATTACTCTTATTAGTTGTATCTAGTGTACTTATGTACTTAAGTTTTCCCATTGAAATGAGTTTGATTTCTCTTTCTTTTAAAGTGTGACACAATTCAATGAAAGAAGAGAAATTCTTGAACATGATTTTATCATGCAAAACTAGTAGAAGAATATATTTGAAAAGGTTTTGTAACTCCTAATCTGACATAGGGCTAGTCATCTTAACTAATATGATCTTGTATCTAAGAACATACTCAGTGAGAAGCTCATTTGGTTTCTATTTTTATTGCACAATTTGGGCATATGAAACCTTATCACCAATATTAATACTAAAATGTGCTAGGAACATGTCAAAAAGAGGATTTAATGCATTAACCATATGATTTAGTCGACTATCAAACCATTGTAATGCATAATCCTTAAGGCTCCTCAAAAATAATTTAGTTAATAGCTAGTCATATGATACATAATCAAAACATGTTACATGAAAGGCTCTCAAATGTGTCTCTAGATCACCCTTGCCATCATACAAAGTGAGATTAGGTTGTACAAATATAGGTAGTAAGGGTATAATATCTATATGTCATGTCAAAGTTGTATGGAATAAAGTGAAGGAGTCCAATGCCTATGTAGATTTAGTGGTACCTTGATCAAGATGTTGCACCTTAGATTGAAGATATCAAATCTCTTTCACAAGGGATACCACATCAAGATATAGGGATGTACTAGCTATATCTGGTGGTAGATAAGAAGGTTGGGATACTATAGGGGGTTGTTGTGACATAGTTACCCCCATAGTGTCATGTATAACTAGTGTCTCTATGGTTTGAAAATACTGGCCATTTGTTACCTTTTAGTGTTCCTCTTGGAGGATTATAATAATGTCATCTTGCATATCTAGGTATTTAGTTAAGATTTATTGAAGATCTCTAACATCAATTTAATCAAAGCTAGTATATTGGGCCATTATTAAAGTAGGAAAACAATTTGAAATGTGTTTGAATATTTTGCAATAAGTTGTAATACATAATATGTTAAATCTGGAAAGTATTGGATATAAAAAAGTCAAAATTCTAAAATCATATTTTAGAATTTGCACAAAAAAGTATATGAATTTTCCAAACATGTAAGGTAATACCACAAAAAGCAAGGTAGGAACTAGTATATATAACTAGGGATTTTTTAGAAATATTATTTGCAAAATATTATGAACTTTTGAATTTGAAATTTATTTTTTGAGCTAAGTATAAAAGATAAAATTTAGAAAATTATGAGAAATTACTTGCTTGAATGGGACCTATTAGATGCAACTAGGGTTTTGAAATTAGTTTTTTCAAAATTAATGTAATAATTTAAAAAAAATGCTATAAATTTGTATAATTGAGCTTAAAAAAATTATGAAAAATCTAAAAATATTTCTAAAATTAGAAATATATTCTTCCTAGTGGTTTGAAAGTGTTTATATACAAATAGCACCTAGTATGTGCAAAATAGGGTTTTAGTGAATTATTAAAAATATTTCAATTAATATGCAGTTTTATTATTTTTAAATTCAAGAAAAAGAAAAAAATATTACAAAAAATAAAAAATAATTAGCCCTATGGTTTCTAGGTTTTTTTTTCAAATCTTTGAAGTAAGTTAGGTTCACCAAATGTTTTACTGAATTTGGGAATCTATAGGTTTGATTTTCTAAATAGTAAAGGGGTCTAGATTAAGGGGAAAATTAGTAAATAAACATGCCTTAATTAAACTATTGATTTATTGAATATGGAAGTGCTTAATTGATTTATAAAAATAGTGAACAAGGGGATAGAAAGTAAAACTTAGCTAATTTTAGGCTGAGACAAAGAAGATAGAGGCCTAAAATTATTGATCTGTCTAGGTAGATTGTTAGAAATAGGATCTATAAATCTATTTTTTGCCTAGATAAGAGCATCATAAATGGGATACCTAGAGGTATAGCACTATAGTCCTTGTTTTGGCACTGTATTCTTTAGGGTCTAAGATTTTTGGGTTTTGTTCATCTACTTTAGGAGACCCTGTGTCTAAAATATCAAGTCTTAGTTGTTCATGAAGCCCCATGTGTAATTGATATTATATTTAAGGATAATTCCTCTTCATACTTGATAGGTGATTTAAAATCCAACTGGAAAAATGGGTTAGTGTATAATATGCATTGAATGTGTGATCACACCCTATGTGTGGGCATTCTACTTACATACCAGTACTCTGAAGAGGGATCAAGGCCAATGTAGTTCTCCTAATTTGAATGTGTATTGTGAAATATTATGTATGTGATGAAAGTCTATGTGAATTTAAGAAATCTTGAGATGACTCATGACTGGTGCAGGAGCTTGGATAGGATAGAAATAATAGTGGTTGGTTGTATGTAGAGAATAGGAAGATTTATTTGAGTGTACTTTAGTATATTTCTAGCTTGTTCCTTCTGAATTATTTCCAACCCTTCTAAATGATATTTGAATGGGATTTTATAGAGAAACTAGTGATCCTATTTTAGATGAAATTTCATTAGGCTAACAAGGGAAAAGATAAAGATTCAAGAAAATCTAATTGTTTGAGGCTATTGTGGACTTGGACAATAGCACTAGAAAGTAGACAACCTGGGTCCCAACACTGTAGTCCAACCTATGGCATTTTTGTACAAGGTAAAGAGACCTTAGGGGATATATCTATGCTTATGATAGGAGTTAAATATAGTATGGGTTGAATCTATAATGCTTCAAATGACTGGGAAATAGTGAAAACATGCCTAAGTGGGTTGTGTAAGTGAGTAGGAGAGACCTATGGTTTTGGTGTCACAAGTCATACTCAAGTTGTACAAATTTCATTTTAGTATGACTATAATCCTCATAAAAATCTCAAAAAAAATATCATAATATCTAATGAAAATATTGGTATTAAAAACTAATCTCATGACCTCATTTTATATAGACCTTATTGATCTAGACAAGTCAACTTGAGAACAAACTTTTGCTATATATAATTACTTCCAAAACTTCTATCCAACATGAACATGTATTATACATCTTAAACAACATATTCATGCATTTGGATTCAACCCTAATATAATATATCACATCCTTAATAACCTTCTCACTTCTATCTATTTTTCTCACTATTTGCACCATTAGGCCAGTTAGTAATAGGTCAATTTGTTCATTTAGCTCATTTATGGCTAAAACCTAATTAAAAACTACCATTTCCATTAAATAAAAGTCTCAATATTTAAACTCCATCTATTTAACAACTTTGACTTGGTTAACTCTGACTATTACAATAAATCTTTGAGAAATAAGGCCTTTCCTATAGGGTCCACTCACTCACCTGACAAGGAAATGATACCTAGAGGTGCCTAGGAGAGTTGACTACAACCTCCAATAAATTAACTAGACATACCAATCCATTATGAGCACTTTAGAGAAATTTATTTCATATTGGATCATTATTAAGGTTCTTTGGGGCTTTAAACCATTTTATAGTCTTAATGATCATTTATAAAGCTTAGCCCTTTATTCTAGGAACCAATTCATGGAACTTTGAGCTAGGACCCTATATGAAATAATAAATTCATAATATCTACAAATATATCCTAACTTAGAGAATATAGATCCTAATTACACTTACAATTGGGGATACATTAGATAATCAGGGTCATGACCAATATGTATCTGCTAGACCTAATTAAGGGATATATTACCACAATAATATCACTAGGGAGGGTTACAAAACCTCCAATAAATAAAAACTATGCAATAACCATAACTAAGTCCTATGTTTTCATAATCACTAAAATAATAACAAGTAAATCAAAAATCTAATCTAGTGCTCACCAAATCTTGTGGCATAAAGTGGAGGTAACAAATAACAAAAGTTAAAATTCATAAGAGGCATATACTCATTGCAATGTATACATAATCCTAACCCATTGAAGAGAAGTGAAAATTTATTTCCATCTAATCTTATAAAGGAGGAACAAAGTTATGAATACTTACCTTTGAAGATGAACCTACCAAGCTTCAATCTCTCCCTTGGACAAGGTACTTCACAATAGGTTTTTATGGTATATAAGGATGACAAGGATAAATTAGCTATAGATTACACAACCTATCAATGCATCCAAGAGACTTATCCATAAGAAAATATCCATATCTCCAAATAAAGTATAAAACCCTAGCTTACTCCTCAACTAGGGTTGTAATCAGATGTGAAATATATCTTACTTATTCTTCTCTTCTCTTAGACATGGTAAAATGATTATGTTTATATAATTAGATCTAACCCTAAACCCTTATGAAAGTTTTGGCTGATAGCATTGACACCATCAAACTTGTATCATTATTAACAAAAACTCACTATGTCATGGATTAGGTTGACCAAGGGCTGACCTAGACTCTCAATAAGTTTTATCATTAAGATTACAAGGTCCACATAGCCAACATAGTCATGTAAACTATCAAAAGGGGATTTAGATTAGGAAAATGACTAATGAAGGTGGTAAAAGGCTATAGGAGTGTGAAAAAGAGAATTCCAAGCTTAGGGGAATGGTTTTTAAGAGAAAATTATGTAAACATTTTTTTGTAAAAAGGATAAGAATCCTATGAAGCACTAATGGTCTACCCACCGCTTTCCTAGTACACCCTTTGGGGTGTGTCCTCAGAGATTAAAACTCAACAGGTTCCTAAAAAATAAATAATATCAGTAATTAATAAAAGTTTTAAAATATTATCTTTATATAGACCCTTCACCATCTACCATTGATGGCTTAGTTTTCTATGTAAAGGTCACACATGCCAATGAACACTTGAAAGTCTTTGAGTTGAGAACCCTTTATTCTATGCACATGAGAGACCTCAAAACACTTTTTCTTACATTAAACTTCAAATTTTGACCTAAAAGTTGGTCAACATACTTGAAAAAACATGACATAACTTTGAAAACACTCACCTTCTAATTATTATTTTTAAATTTGAAACTTATACCTCATTTGGCCACCATCTCTCTCTTTATTTGCTTTAACCTTGACTTACAAACATTATTAGGCATTAAAACTGACCTTCAAGCCTATTTTTATGCACTCTTCACCTTACTTACATGATCACACAAAATATTACATGCTCAAACAATGTCAAACATACTTCATATTCATTGACAATAGATCATGATACCTCATTAGGCCAAGCAAAGGTCTAGAGGTGGTCTAATTGCATACCAAGTTTGTAGATATTACCCTTGTTGGCTCACTCTAAGACTCTCATGAGTGATCCAATGCCTCATATGAATTATAAAACAACCTCATACAACATATTATTCCTCTGTTTATCTATCTCACTGGGACACCAAGATCATACCTTCTCATAAGGTATCTTCATGTGATGACTAGGCTTTTCAATTTCTTGAAACTTGATAACTAACCTTGAAACACTTATTGATGATCTTATACCTTCCTCATATGTCTTACATGATCCTATAATAATTTCATACCTCTTAATTATGCAATCAAATAATAACATTCTTTAATGATCTCATGAACAACCTTTGACATTAATGACAACATCAATGCCAAACCTCAACAATAGGAACAATGCTCAATAATATCCCCCTTTGTCAATGATGGAAAACCATACTAAAAAATTATATTCCTTATATTCTCATATCTCCCCATTTTGATATTTCTCTCCCTTTGACATAATAATAAAGTGATGTCTACAATTCCTTATATCACACTCCTTGTAACCAAAATACTCAACACATAGAACTATGAGTTTATGAGACATAAAACAAACATTTTCCCTGTATCTCCATTCATACCTTCTTGGAATAACTTACTATTCTTTGAGATAATGATCATGATTATCTCCCCATAATTACTTGTATTCTTTAATGATTTTTAGGGGCAAGAATTACACCTAATTCATGTCCTATGTGTTCAAAAGTTACTTTTGGAAGTGGTTTGGTTAAGATTCCTACAATATGATCCTATGTAGAAACATATTAAAATTTGACACTTTGTTCACTTACTCTCTCTTAGAAAATGATACTTGATGGGAATTTTATTAGTACTTGAGTGCATGGTAGGGTTCTTTGAGACTCTTATAGCACTTTTATTGTCATAATAGATAGGGTTAGAACCATCATACTCCACCTTGTAGTGTTTTAGGGTTCATCTCATCCATAGGACCTAAGTGTAACATGAAGATTCTATAATGTAATCAGCATCACGATTGAATAGTGATATTGAAAGTTAATTGTTACTTATCCATGAAAATAATCACTCACCAAGGAAGAAAGATCCTCCACTGGTACTCTTCCTATCATCTATACTTCTTGCCCAATCTACATTTGTCTAGGCTATCAAATTGAATTCCTTGCTTCTTAGATACCATAATCCATACTCCATAGTCCTTTTGAGATACTTTAATATAATTTTGACTAATTTTTAATGATTCTCCTTTATATTTTCTTAAAACCTTCCCATAATACCTACTACACACATGATGTTAATTCAAATGATAGTGGTGTACAACAAACTTCCAATCATTGACCTATATGATGTCTTATTGATCTTTGGAGACTCATCTTCCTTGCTCAAATTACACCCT
The DNA here is from genome assembly GCA_037957365.1 of Torreya grandis. Classification (NCBI taxonomy): domain Eukaryota; kingdom Viridiplantae; phylum Streptophyta; class Pinopsida; order Cupressales; family Taxaceae; genus Torreya; species Torreya grandis. The sequence continues at coordinate 122,170 of JARHVA010007755.1, read as the reverse complement.
ATGATCATGGGTGTACTAACTACCTTGAAATATTGCATCTCAAACTTATTCAACATCTCTTTTATGTAATTGGCTTGTGAGATGAATATACCTTTTTCAGATTGAGTGATTTTTAACTCAAGAAAGAATTATAGTTCTCCTAGCATGGACATATCAAACTCTTTCTTCATCACCTATACAAAGGCCTTGGTCATGTTCTAATTATTTCCAATAAATATGATGTCATTTACATAGATAACTACTATTAGATAATGATCATCTTTTATCTTGATGTATATATTACTATCTTCAACTCCTCTTTTGAATCCTTGATCCAATAGATACTTGTCCAACCTAGCATACCAAGCTCTAAGAGCTTTATTTTGACCATAGAGATCCTTTTTCAATTTTAAAACATAGTATTTGTCATATGAGAGTGAGAACCCTTTGACATCCCTATATTATACCTTGAATCCTTTGAATCCCACATATGCTAAATATAATTTGATGGCTTCTAATATTGATGCTAATATAAAGGTATCCTCAAATTATACTCATTCAACTTGTGCATATCCTTTTTATACCAATCTGTCCTTGTTCCTAGTGACTTTTCATCTTCATTCAACTTGTTTCTAAACACCCATTTTGTGCCAATGATATTATTATTTTTAGACCTAGGAATTATTTATCAAGTCTCATTTTTCTCTATTTGGTCTAACTCTTCATTAATATCACCTATCTAAATTTTTATTTTATTCCTTATATAAGACTCTTAGCATTAATCTTGGATAATAGAGAAACATTCTCATGATTTAGATTACTTATTAGTCTGATCCTTATTTACATACCTGTATTCTTATTAACAATGATTTGAGATATAAGGTGATGTATCTAAATATGTCTTGAGGATCCTTTTTATTCCTATATCTCTTCAACATATTCTTATTCCTCATCAAAATATATATTCTCCTCTTTATTATGGAATTCCATATTCTCTAAAGTGGTTTTTGACTATGATTGAAATTTCTTTGTCTCATAATATTCACATTAGTACTTTCCACTATCTTTTATAGTCTCTTGTTATAACATCTATAGTCTGACCTAATTGATGAGTATCCTAATAATATGCCTTCATTAGAGTATAATAAAAATTTCCTAAATCTTCATCTTCTCTTTCAATGAAACATTTGCTCCCAAACATTCTAAAGTGTTCCACATTTGTAGGTCCACCCTTCTATAGTTCATAAGGAATCTTGTTGACATTAGTCCTTATTTTTCCTCTATTCAAAATGTATATAGTATTGATTGATACCTCTCTCCAATATCAATAAGATAATATAAAGTCATTTATCATAGTTCTATCCATCTCTTAAATTATCCTATTCTTCCTTTCAACTATCCCATTCTACTAAGGTGTCCTAGCTACTGAGAATTGTATCCTTATTACATGAACTTCATATAATTTATAAAAATAATTGGACTAAAAATCTCCTCATATATTATATATTAAACACTTGAGCTTCTAATTCTTCTCATTCTGAACAAGAGACTTGAATGCTTTGAACTTGTCAAGAGATTCTAATTTTTCTTTCAAGAATGTAGTGTAATCATCAATGAGTAATATGAAGTAGTTGTCTCCTTGAATGATTTAAATTATTTTAGGTTCATAGATATCAATGTGTATTAACTCCAAGGGAATTTTAGTGGAGTACTCTTTGGACTTCTCTTCTAGTCTACCTACCATGTTTACATGCCTTGTAAAGTATGGTTATATGTTTAATTATATTAGGAATGTTATTCACAAACTTCTTAGTGATAATCTTGACTAGGTTGTTAAAATTTAGGTGACCTCTGCCATAGCCAAATTTCATCTATCTTGCTCATGAATCATATATCCTTCTTGATGCCATTCAATACATAAATGTTATTCTCAATCTTCTTGGCATTGACAAGTAGCCTTCCTAATTTGGATACCCTTATCTCAAACCCTCTATCATGAAAGGTTAGTGTGTGTCTTTGATTTCACTTTGACTTAGAATAATAAAGTTATGTTTCATACCTTCCACTTACAACACATTTTGTGTCCTAGGATTTTCATTATCCAAACTCAAGACACCCTTAACAACTATATTGGTAGTTGTGTTATCTTCAAAACTCATTGTTCCTATAACATTCATATTTGACGAGATGAACTTATTTATATCTCCTATCACGTGGCTTGAGAAACCTATATATATATATATAATGTTTCATTCCTTAATCTTTAATGTGAAAGGAAACCTAAGGTAGCATAAAATCCTCTTTGGTCTTTGGTTGCTCCCTAGAAAATAGTCCATCTTACCTCTTGAGCTCAATATGATCCATGCTAACTTGCTTTGGTTTTAATACCAATGTTTCATCCTTATTAAGCATTATATGAGCTTAATATGTTCTTTTAATATTATGGGCCTTTTAAATCTATTAGATTATAATCTTACAATGTTTACTACATTATGATAGATGTAGCAAATAACATTTTTGTACTTACCATGGTTCCATTGTGACCTATCATCTATATCATTGGGCTAATTGATTGGTATTTTCATGTTAGTACTCTTGACTTGATCTAAATTATCATACTCTTTCTCAAAATTGATCATTTTTTCTATGATCTTCTCATACTCAACCTTAAATGAATATGTCTCTATATTCAACTAGTCATACTCAACTTCCTTTGACTTAAACATTATGTTGATCCCTTTTAATTGACTCCTGATATCCTTGATAGCCTTATTTTAATGTTTAAAATCATCAAGGTCACTTTTTAGACCTCAAATTTTGTCTAATATTTCAATATTTTATCATAAAACTAGTATGAAACAAAAGGAGTATAACAAAGAGATACTAGGGTGCAGAACTAGACTAACATAGAAGGACCTTGGCATGAAACTAGTGAAGCATGAACGGATAAGGGAGTGGAATCACCAATGTGAGAAGAAAAATTAAAATAGGATAATTAAAAATGAACCCATGATAATATGACTCAAAAAAACATTTAAAATTTTGAGTAATGCATGGGAATCAAGAGGTAGTTAAGGAATGATTATCAAGGGCCATTTAGACCTTATCCATCATGAGTTTTGCACTAACCTAAAAAGAGATAGATACATGGCATCAAGGATATATCATATAATGAGTATATATGGGAATAAAGGCCTAGGTCATTGGGAGAAACTATTTAATATACTACCACATCTCTTAGTTCATAGATAGTTTGTTGGCTAATTACTCATGCATTTTATTTTTGTAATTGATTGGTCATGGAAAAACAAGTATAAATACCCTTGTATGAATATATTTTGAGGTGATGAATTTTGGATATAATTTTACTAAAATAAAATATATATTTTTGGATATCATAATATTTTTGATGTTCATGTTATGATTTATCGATAGTTATACATGTATGGTAGATTTGCATGAATACTTATATTTATAACTTATTATGATATCTATGTGAATTTTTACTTTTTATGAGTAACAACTTATAAAATTCATGAAATTTATCTATGTAATATTGGTTGTTGATTTTAATGATATAAGGATCAAAATAGTGTATCTCTTTTTATATGTAAATTCTACTCAAATATAATTTTAAACCTAAAGAATATGACTAATATATTACTGTGTAACATAACTCGTCGAAACTAATCACTAGTTATGCACTTCGAGTGAGTGTATAAGACCATAGTATTATGTGAGGGGATAGTGTGATATCTTATTAGGGATACACTTTATCACCTACTTGATCCATTACTTGGACCTATAGCACTTGTTGCACAGTAATGGAAGATGCTTGAATATATCACCCTTGAGAGCATTGAGTAATGGATTACTAGGGTTGAAGATAATTTTTTTTGTTAGTTGACTTAAACTAGGAGTTTACACATGTTAGTGGGTAAAATATAATCTCTACACTACATTATATAAAACTTTCTTTGTTAAAATTTTGATTCATTTGCATACTTGGCTATCTACTTATGCTCAAGGTGGATCACAAAACTTTGAGAGAAGATAGTCTTGGATGATAGAATGAAAAAGATATTTATAATGAATTGGAACACCATTGAAATGATTTGTTAATATTTGGTGGAGAGGAGTGTTGAATAGATACACTCTAGAGTATGTTATAATCACTTATTGTTGTCCTGAAGAAGCCATGTTCTATTTCCTTAGAGAATCATGTGGCTGATATATTAGACATTTCTCATTATAAATAAAGAATTTTTTAATTAAATATGTGATTGAATCTATGATAATGGATATTTAAATCTATCATTTCATGACCTACATGTTTTTAAATGAAATAGATAAGAGTTTGTAAAATATTTTATGTTTGGAATTGTAGCCAGTTAGAGGGCATTGTGGAAACAAAAAATTTGATGAAGCTCGACAAAGGATATTAGGATTAAGTGATATGGGAAAGGACTAGGAGAACTAAAGAAGTGTTTTTAGGATCTTAAGGGAAGTGGAAGCACACAAAAAGTACCCCATCACTTTCAAACCATTCCCCATGCCACTTTTATCATATGAAGGAGAAACTAGTCAGATAGTAAAAATTAAAGAACCAAGTTTGAACCAACTAATCTCCATAACCATAGTGTGTGATAATTTTTTTGAGTTAGATGAATTACATATAAATAATTTGGATATTTATAACATGGAATCAAAAATTGATTCTATAAGGGATATTGTGGCTAAGCCAATTATAACTCATATAGAATTAACACTTTATTTCCCTCTTTAAGGGAACTTCATGGCTCAAATTAGAATGCCTAGAGAATTTAGAATTCATAGTGGGTAGATTATGGGCCCAAATATTATTAATAAACCAATAATACACCCCACAATATGGGCTTTGTTGCTTGAGGCACTAGAGGTGGACTAGGAGGTGTCACAAGAGGAAGTGGTGGACTTACCTCTCAAGGGATACGATATGGGGGTTCTCAATAACCACCATTAAAATTACCTCAGATGCTAGTATTATATTATGAAATGATGCTTCACCTACCTAAATATCAAGGCAAAGATAATGTTTTAGAACATGTCCATAAGTGTAAACCTATTTGAAGGGCACAAGGCATCACTTATTTTGATTGAAAGGACATATAATTCATGAATACAATTTTGGAGAGAGCACATAAGTGGTATATAAAATTTGACCCTAAACAAGAAGTAATTGACAATGATAATCTCAAAATAGCATTCCTTTAGGAATTTAACATTTCTAAATTTGAGTAACAAATTATTGTCATGCTAAAAGATATAAAGTAAGAGCTAACTGAAAGTGTACAGGAATATGATGCACATTTAAAATAATATTTATCAAAGATTTAATTTGAAATCAATGTTGGTCAGCATGCACATTGGTTCATGAGAGGTTTGTTACTTCCCTTTTGATGAACATTGTGCTAGAAGACCTTCACTATCCCATATGAAGCTTTGGAAGCTACTCTCTATGTTGAAGTGTTGGTAGTATTGACACTAAGATTAGTCCCTTCATGGAAGACCAAATAGATTTAATGACATCATAGCTTGAAAAACTAAATACAAACAATGCATATGATACTCATAATGGTCTTTGGTGCATAGATTGCGAGTCTAAAGGACATAACTGAAGTAACTACCCATGCAAAATCATCCACATTATACTAAAGTAGTCATGTGAAATATACCATGAAGAGTATGATGTATGCTCCTATCCTCTCTTATAGTGAGATACACATTTTAAGGTGTCTAGATATTAAAAAATATGTGATGCATACACCCATGACACAAATGATTATTGGTTAATTAGTGATATCCATAAAGTACACATATATGGTACACACCAAACCACTATGACTAATCATCAAGATAATGGTAGATATCATGGTTGAGGTAGAGGATAAGGATTAGGAGGTTATCTTTTCCCACTAAGAACATGTTTTAAGTGTAAATACTTGAACCACTATCAAAGTTATTATCCAATTTATCCTACACGTGATTTTTGTAAAAAGGACCATGAGTTGAAATAATGTCCTAACTTGTACACATCCATCACTAAGGAAATAAATTAAAAATGTGCATGTATGATTCACATTGATAAACCACACTAGAGCATTCATTTAAGCACCACAATATCTCAACATGTGAATATCACTATGCATAGTGGAGGACAATCTTAGTCTACATCTACTCCTATTGATAAGGTAAAATATGAAGAGCTTTTAGAAAGGAAGTATCCTAATGCCCAACAATAGAAGGATGTGCTCTAAGACACTATGATGATGTTATAAAAACTACAAGGAAAAAATCAATTTCTTAAATAAAAAGAATAAATATAACATGTTGTTATGCAAAAGGAAACAGAGCCCCAAAACATGGCATGAGATAGTTTTCAAGTACTTTACAAGCATATTTTGCATGAAGACATTATCTTACAACTAAATATTTGGCTTAAGAATCAGGTGCAAGCACCAACTAACACTCAACGTCAAATGAATCAGTGACTGAGGATCATCATTTAAATCATGATCAATGGAAAGATACCCATATTCCTCCTATCCATCTAGAGGATAAATAAATCTTAGTGAATGTTACCATTAATGGTTGGGTAATTCAAGACATTGTAGTTGACATTGGTGCTGAAGTTCACATCCTCACTAAATATGCATGGTGAAAAATGGCTAGTCCAACATTAAAACCTTACCACACATATTTTTTTATGGATAATAAAACTCAATTTTTACCAATTGGCATCCTCAAGAATGTAACAGTGAATATCCTTGGAGTACCTTTAAAAGATGACTTTAAAGTTCTTAAGTTAGTAGAGTCTGATGGATTCCTAGCTCTATTGGGGTGAACCTAGTGTCATGAAAATAATGTAGACCTAATTTTCCAAAAGTGTTACATCAATTTTGAGAATTTTGATCAATTAAGTTTTATTCCCCTAGATTAAACACATGGGCCCCCATATGTAGAAATTATTAATTTGGAAACAATATATTACCCACATGTATAACATGACTACTAGAGATCATGAACAACATGATCCTACTTCTAATGGCATAATATGATATATGGATAATCAATCCCTTTCTAATACTACAATAAATGCTTGTAATTTTTGGGACCATAGAGATTATGTCCTCATTGGAAGAGTATGTAGTGTCATTAGTAGTAGGGAGAATGTTTTTTGCTACTATCATAAATGCCATAGGTTCATTTAACTTCTTACCAATGAAGTCATGAGGGGATGAATGATAGATGCACCTTAATAAAGACTCAATTTATCCCCTTTATTTCATGGACAAATGGGAATCCAAGACTTTATCTGACACCTTAAAGAATATTATCACTCTAAAAATTATCACATACAATAATTGGTTCACATCTTTAACAATAAAGATGTAAGATGGTAGAAAATCAATAATGAAAAACTTGTCTAGTGGGATGAAGTATGATCTACTATGAATCATTTATTCCATCATGATAACCACATTATGAGAACTATCAATTATATTAGATTACAAGCACTTGAACCCCATATAAAGGCTTGTGAGTCAATATGGAGAGCTGAAGAGTCTTACTTAATAGAATACTTGTGGGTACTTGCATTTTATGAAACTTTATGAACTTGGGAAAGAACATGGTATGTTCATGAAGAGTGACATATGGGTACCCAATTTTGGCATATATTAAAGGAAAACCTAAACTCAACACTATCTTATTCCTCTCCAATAATGGATTTGCACCTCAGTCTCTAGACCATGCGCAAAGTAGTTTTTGGTGGCACTAGCCCCATTGAAGATCACTTGAGATATATCCATAATGTCCAAAAATAAGGTCTAATTATATTCAATTAACCATCTATATAGCATTTTCCCATGCCATAACCAATATTTGATCAAGACTAACATGAAGAGATACACCAAGGGAAACAAAAACTAGTATTTCAGGTAGAAGATGTTGAAGAGTCAAACTCACTTATCCCTTTGTCAAATCATTTGGATATTCCTAAAAAATATTGAACATGAGATGTTAATAACACTAGTCCTAACACAAACCACACTTACTTTGGGCTAATTAAAATTATCTAACACAATATTGGCATAGAGAAAGAACCAAAAATAGCTATTGTAGGTCATTATTAGATTGACACAAAAGTTTCAAAGATATTTGAGTTATTAAAATAATACAAGGATGTATCTATATGAAGATATAGTGAGATGAAATAAGTTCATCCATCCCTAGGTAAGATGCATATTAAATTTGTTGTCAGTGTTTGCCCAGTCAAGAAAAGGCCATATAAGATGAATTCGAATCTACAAGCATGTATAAAAGAAGAAATTGATAGTATGTTGTGTGTTGGAGTGATCACCCCCATTAATAAATATTAGTGGGTTAGTCCCATGGTGATAAGTATAAATAAAGATGGCCACATTAAAATTTTCATTAATTATCAGGTACTTAATGCATCCTACATCATTGATCCCTTCACCATACCAGTCACAAAGGAAATACTTGAAGGTGTCACTGGGTGTGAAATATATACTTTCAAAGATTGAGTTTTGGGTTACCATTAGGTCGAAATCACTGAGGTGGATCAACCTAGGACTACATTTTCCACTGAATGGGTATCCTTCACATATACTATCATGCCTTTTGGGTTGAAGAATGTACCATTTGTGTTCTCACATATAACTATTGATGATTTTAAGGATTTCATCCATAAGTATCTTCAAGTCTACTTGGATGACTAGATATTCTATGGCTTGGTCAAGGACCATTTCTCTAATCTATGGATCATGATTGATCATCATCAAGTCCTAAAAATATCCTTGAATATAAAGAAGTGTCTTCTCTCTACACCTTTTAGTTTTCTCATAGGACATATTATTTGTAAGGATGGACTTTTGGTACACCCAAAAAAAGTATCTATCATTCTTTTTCTCCCAGCACTGAAGTCTCAGCATGAATTTCATGCCTTTCTAGGACATAAAAGTTATTATATGAAATTCATTCATGGGTATGCAAAGATTACCTCACCTATATAGGAAGTATTAAAACATAATGAACACTTCATCTAGACTTGCTATTACCAAGAATATTTGAGGCCTTAAATGACAAGCTGGTTACCACTCCAATCCTCAAGTTCCCTGATTGGACAAGTCTATTTCATGTACATGGTAATGCTTCTAGAATGGTAGTTAGTACAATCCTTGCATAACTAGGTGAAGTTTACCTTGATCACCCAATCTACTTTGCTAGTAGGAAACCTATTCTAGCTAAGTGTAATTACACCACCATAGAGCATGAAGCATTATCAATGGTCTATGCTCTAATTTTTTTTTGATAATACTTATTGGAAACTCCTTTTATATTCTACGTAGATCAAAAATATTAAAATATCTAGTAAAAAATGTATGTTGCATGGGTAAATCTACCACTAGATAGTGTTGTTTCAAGAATTTCAATTTTTTTGTCATGGTCAAAATAGGAAAACCTAATTGTGGCCCTAATCACCTCTCTTGAATTGATTTTGGACAACCAGTTTGCACTATTAAATATGACTCTCCTGATGCTCAACTCTTTCAAATTAATCATGTAATTAAGGAGTTGGAAGTATTTGCATCCTTGATAACTACTGGCTCAATGCCTAATTATTTAACTCCATAGGCCAAGAAACAACTCATCGTCTGTACGACACCTTTTTATCTCATAAGAGGGACCTCTAAAAACTTGGTTGAGATGAAATTATTTTTCATTATGTCATGAAACATGAGATTTATGAGCTACTCCATAAGTTCATGAAGGTATTGTAGGTAGACACTATGCTGGAAACTCTATCACATGCAAAATTTTACTAGCTAGATTATGATGGTATACTATTTTTCAAGTTGTTAAGATATATGTTTGGAAGTGTGAAATATGTCAGCATGTGGTAAAACCAAATCATCTCGATGCCATGCTTTTACATCTAATCCTATTTCAAGAACCATTTGAAAAGTGATCCATTGATTTTATTGGCCCCATTAATCTAGATGGGTGATGAATATGTTCCTGATAAATCATCATAGCAATTGATTATCTCACACACTGGGCTAAAGTTATATCAACAAGGGATTGCACTATTAATGCTATTGCACATTTCATTTGGTAACATGTCTTTACTAAGTTTTTATGCCCACTAATATTTAATAGTGATCAGGGTACCCATTTCCTAAATGAAACTATTCACATCTTACTTGTTGAGTTTATGATTGGTCATCAAAAGACAACATAGTACCACCCCCAATCCAATGAAACTATTGAGGCATTCAATAAAATCTTGGGCATAACATTTACAAAAAATTATAATATTAACTAAACTAATTGGGATGATAGAGTATCTATAGTACTTTGGGATTACCAAACAACCTATATGGACCTAAATAAAAGCATGCCATTTAATTTAGTATATGGAAAAGAGGTAGTAATACCAGTTGAATTTTTTGTGCCATCTCTTCATATTACATGTGCTAGAAAATTAGATGAGGATTCATCCTTAAAGGCATGCTTGGATATTTTATTATATGTAGATGAAGCTTGGTTCATTTCTCATTAGATTTAGGATGTGGATAAGTGAAAACAAAAATCATGGCATGATTGACACATCAAGCATAAAATATTTACTCTTAGAATGAAAGTCGTTCTCTACAACTCCAAGTTTGTACACCATTTTGGAAAAAATTGAATTCACTGGGATATTCTTTTTATAATTTATATCATTCGACATATTGGCTCTTGTCAATTCTAAAGGTTGGATGGCCAATTTAATCTTGGGAATTATAATGGAAGCTATATCTATCCATATTTCACCTTTGAATAGTTAACATTTTGTAAATAATAAGTCTTATGCCATTAGTCTAGGATTTATTTTTTTCAATAAAAGCATTGCCTTTCCTGCATGCAACATTTATTTAATGCAGAGTAGCTTAACTTTTGTACTTGTGTTTTTGTGGAGGACCATGACACTATTCTAGTGTGGGGTAAAATTAATCTATATTCATGATTAAAGATGTGTGCATAAGTTACTTAAGGTATACAAGTTATTTAAGGCACACAAATTACATAGCCCTAAGATAGGGTATTCCTACTAAATAGTTTGAAATTTTAAAATAAACAATAGTATCTTCCACTCTAAAGAAAAGAATGGGCCACAACTATCTTAAAATTAAAAGGAAGTCATGGGATAATATGTTTCATTAATGTGAATTTTTTTTGATTGTAATAAATGTGACAACATTGTGACAAGACAATACTGTTAAATGTGTTTATGGTAAGAAGTGATGGTTGAGAAATAATGGCCATTAACATTGCATTAATGATGAGAAGTAATATATGAAAGGAGAGGGGGTATTAAATACAATTTAACCCCCTTAAACCTATAAAAATACAAGTAATCTCATTTTTACTTTTAACCTTTGTTTTCATCTACAATTATAGAGCCAAAGAATGAATTGAGATAGAGTGATTCTAGAGAAAGTAAATGAGGATCATGAGTTTATAAATAGTTATTGAGCTAAACATCAAGATACATAATAAAATATAGGATAAAATCAAAAACATAACCACAACATGGAGAAATTATAGTTTCAAGCTACAAGGGTAGACATCTACCATTATAGGTTAGAAAATCAAGAAAAGCCAAAGTCACTGACACAGTAATAATATATTCCTTTGACAAAGTTGCATGACTTTTCCTCAAACTTCAAGCTCCTCAAAGGGTGATGTATCCTAATAATAAGGCCTTAATGACTAATCCATTTCCAACAATACCAAAATAAGAAGAAGCAATTGGGGGAGAAGTATTACTAATTAGAGAAGAGACACTTGAAGAATAGGCACAACACATAGAAGGAGAAGAGGTTACTATGGTATGATAGGCAAAGAAGAAAAAAACATATCCACCCCCATAATTAGAGATTGAAGAAATTTGGTACCAAGATATGGTGTTATATATAGAGAATTAGGTCTCAAAGGTACCTACTTTCATAATTTTTATGACAATCACTATTAACCTAAGAATGAGGTTGAGTTGTAGAATTACTACTTAGTTAAGCACGAGAACACCAAGAACTAATTGGTGTATGACATAAAGATATTAAATGATTTGGATATTATGGATTTATTCCAATTATTCAATCTTATTTACTTTGGATAACCCATGGATGAAATCAAGTTCATACTCTCATGCTTCCATGATGACTATTTTTACTTCATCGAGTGTAACATGAAAATCATGTTCAAGAGGATAAATAAGGTGTTGAAGCTAGAATATTTGGGAATGGATGTCATCTATGAATTTTAGGACTCTAGTGAGATTAGGAAGATAATAATGATGTTAATGTACCAAAACTAGGGCCACACCATGCACATCAAAAACTTGTAGGATTGTACCCTCTAGGTTATTGTGCATATAATCATGATTAAGATTAGTGGTACCAATTAGAAAGTGGTAGATATGGCCCACCTGTAAATTTCCTACCAAGTTACTAAGGGATTGAAGTATAATTAGGATATGTACTTTACCCACATAATTATTAAAGATGTGGATAAGACACATCAGATACTTGATCATAGGTTTTCGTGGAGAGTATCATTATTATTGATATTTTTTAACAATATTGGTGTGCCTAATTACACCATATGATCATTGAAGTGGGTATACCGACCTAAACACAAGTTCTTTACTGAGTATAATAAGGCATTCATGTGACTAGGTCACATCACCCCCACATATAAAATAAAAATGAAGTCTCAGTTTGATGGAATGGAGGCATTTAGGAATGAATTTTGCATTCCAAAAGACTTTCCCACCCTGGTTGGTGAGAAAGATCAGTTAACTATGAAGCATCATTTCTCATTGGCATGTATCAAAATGGTCCCTTTTAGATAACTCTCTATGTTGATGAAGCTACCTTATGCCTTCTAGGTGTAGTACTTCATAGACTCAATGAACTGCATATACGATGCATAGCTTATCACCTTGGAATAAGATAAAATTGACTTGGATTTTCACACCCTTTGAAATATGTACATCTATATAGAAAATAATACCTATAGGGAAAAGATGGATAATTAATAAATAGATATAAAATTCAAATATAAATTTGTGGTAAAATAGGTGCACAATTTATTCTATATACTATGACCTAAGAGATGAGTTCAAAAGGTGCATAACATACACAATAAAATCTCCCACCAATACCTCCTCTGATAAAAAATTGGGATGGGTACGATGGAAGCACAATTTCATAATATGTTACTCCAAAATAAAAGAGTACTACCCAAGTGTCACAACTTAGTCCACCTAGACCTACCCCCCACCCTTTTTCACCTAAACCCTCTCCTCCTTGACCTTCTCCACCCAAATTTCCACCTTCATAGGTCCTTACACCTCTACCTTCTAATTTACATATTCCTTAACTCCTATTTTTACCTCGTAAAACTTCATAGGCATCACCCTAAGGATTTTACATTAGAGGTTATACCACAAAGAATGCTAGAGAAAGAACTAGAGTAGAAAGAGCCTATAAGCTAGAAAGAAGAGTCTAAGGACTATGATTATGATAAGACACCCTCCCTAGTGTGAGAGGAGGAGGGCACCTTTGAATACTCACTATCAGACATTAGGGGTCCATATCCCAAATAAGGGGATGGTGAAGATTACTAGATGAGTATAATGGTTATCGATAGTAGTCTTTAACTATTAATACAGAGGTTGAGATATTAGAACATGGCCTGAACAAAGGGAAGGAACCTATCATGTTTGATAAATAACCCTCCATAGATGCATACAAAAATTTATGCATTCAATATTAGATAGGATCCTTGATAATATTCTTTAATTATGGACATATTTATTCCCATAAGATGCAACCCTTGACATAAGGTGATATATGTCCTTCCTATTGGACATGTATAATGAGGAGCACCATTTTGAGCTCCCTTAAGATAGCCTTCTCTTAGGTCCTCAATCCTAAGCTGTACTAACCCCACTATGGGTTAATCCCAAAAATATCACCCCTCTACAATCTAGTGCTACATTTTTAAACATGGATTTTGAAGTCACATGCTAAAATATACTATCATAATCTGATGAGCATGACATAAATAAGAAACATGACTAGGTGGTGGCTATGGATGAATTAGAGGTTACCACCTAGAAGGTTCTCATGGAAGAGGTGGTTATTTTGAAACAACAAATAAAAGAGGCCACAAAGGCCAAGGTTAAAAATTTAGATTTGTGTCATTCAATTTTGGGCTAAGAACCATTACTGGTGGATGGAGTTACTCTCGATGGGGATGCCATAAATAAATAGGAGACATTGATGAATCTCCTTTTGAAGAATAACAAAGAGTAGCCCACATCGAGGAATGAAGCACTAGTATTAGTTAAATTTTTTTATTGAGGAAATATAATCATGCAAGCATGCCCTCAAAATATTTGGGGAAGTCATCCCCATCTTGGATGGGAATTTTGAAAGATTATCATTTATAAATAAAAACTTGGAGGCTTAGATCCATGTAGAGAAATCCTAGAGATAAAAAATGGCTGATGCTTCCCTCTTAATAAGGTGTCATTATAAGTGCATGAAGTCATTCAAATATTTTAAATCAATGGAAGAGAAAATAAATGCACATTGACAACAATTAAATGCCAATTTTATATCCCTCTAAGGATAGGTTGTCAATGAAATCTTAACATTTTTAAAAGTCTATAAGGATGCCAACATGTCTTTGGATGAATTGGTCAAAAAGGCTAATGAGAAATCTAACCAAATTGAGGAGACACAAATATATAAAGAAACCATTGAATAAATAGTTTCAAAGCTACTCAACACATTGTCACATTGGGATGATGTTAAGAAGCATATTGTATAGATGGGGCCTAAATTTTTGGTAGAGGCTATAACCAAAACTTAGTCCAAGATGGATAAAGAGTATAATGTGGAGTGATGTTGGGACACAAATTTTTACTAAGTATTTTGGTATTTTGATACATAATTAATATGACACAAAAGGAATATAGTGAAGAGATACTAAGAAATAAAAATAGACTGACGTAAAGGACCATGGTATAGAACCATCAAGGTGTGAAAGGGAAAGGGAATGGAAGCACTAGATTGATAAGATCCATTCAAAGAGGATAATTAACAAGGAACCCAAGAGAATATGACTTAAAATAACAATGGAAGACTTGTGGAGTGCATGGGAAGTGGGAGATGGTTAAGGAGCAATTCTCAAGGGCCATCCAGACCTTATCCATCATGATTTTTACATTGACCTACACAGAGATAGACACATGGAAATAAGGATCTAGATAGAATTAGTATATATGGGACACAAAGGCCTAGGTACTTAAGAAAAAATAGTTAATAGACTACCATGACTCTGAGTCAAGAGAGTTCATTGGCTAATTACTCATGTCATTTAGTTTTGTAACTACTTGGATAGGGAAAAACAAGTATAAATACCTTAGTATGAAATCATTATGAAGTGATATATTTTGGATATCATTTTACTAAAGTAAAATATAGAGTTTTGGATATTATAATAGTTCTTATTTTCATGTTACAATTTATATATAGTTATACATCTATGGTAGATTTGTGTGAGTACTTGTAGTTATAACTAATTATGATATCTATGTCAACTTTTACTTTTTTTGAGTAACAAATTCTAAACTTCATGTCATCTATCTACATTATATTGGTTGTTAAGTTTAATGATATAAGGATAAAAATAGTTTTTTTATTTTTATATGTAACTTCTAATCAAATATAAGTTTAAACCTAAATAATATGACTAATATATTACTATATAACATAACTCATAGGAACCAGTCTCTAGCTACACACTTTGGGTGAGTGCATAAGACCATAATATTGAATTAAGGGCCAACATGCTACCTCATTGGGGCTATACTTTAGCACCTAAAATATTATTAAGTAATAAAAACCCAAAAAAACTTATGATCTTAGTTTTAAGGTGTATTTTAGCTTCTCCTTCTTCACTGTCATAGTAGACTTATTCATCATACATGTTATCTTTTTCATGTTTATCACAATACATTCCTATTCTTCTTAGGATCACCTTCAAGCTATTTAGACTTTCATTAAAGGACCAAGATCTGATACAAAATGTTTTAAGGATAATGATTTATAGGGGTGAATCAGTCTTCAAAATCTTTTACAACTTTACCTCATCATTCATGAACTATCAAAACAATATAGTAAGCTAGAAAAACATTAAGATCCATTATCATGAGATGAGATCATAACACATAGAACACTTATTTGAGTGTGAAACCCTCAAGGGGAAGAAAACCCACTTAAATCTTTAAATGTATTACTATCCTATAAGACAAACATATAGATTTATTGAATCACCAAATTAAACTGGATAACCCACCCTAAGTAGCCAAGAACCACTTGTCTAAGCTTTAACAAACACCTGCCTACATGGAGGCACCAAACCCCTAGATGACTTAGTACCAAATTAGGCACTTGATTTCCTTCATCACCTTTAGTACATCTTATTTATCAACTAATTAATTATGACCACCTCTTAACATATTCACACTCTTAGTTATTAATGATAGTTTATCTACACCCTAATTATAGTCTACATTACCTCAATTTTCTCTTTAAAGTGCTAAAACATCTGATTCAAATCACACACTCACTAACTAGCCAATTAGGCCTTGTCCTTATACTAGATGCTTGCTCATACACCTCTTGGTTAGACATAAACACTTTCCAACTTATATTTTAAATAAAATAGGACTTAAAACACACAAAAAACATTAATAAAACACTAAAATAGGTCATTCATATTATATATGACCAAAATCTCTTTTAGGCCTTAAGAAGATGTAATTCAATTAGGCCTTCATTAGCACACGTTACCATTTAAACTCATTTGAACACTCTAAAACTCTTCATGTGGTAGTAATATATAATATTTTACTCAAATATACACATATTAATCTCAACTTAGGTCCATGACACCTTATATATCTAATAACCACTTGAAGCATGCCATTAATACTGTTCACAATTAGGCATGTGTATACCTAGAAATTCTATGTTGAAAAACTAAAACATAAACAAAATTTTGAAAAAAAAACCATGGAAAAAATAAAATATAAATAATATACATAACCTTAGGTTTACCAAAATATTATTTACAATTCAAATCTTAGGTCAAAAAAACTCAAACCCTTCTCCATAAAGAGCCCACTTACAACTACCAACTAGCCTAAAAAATAGTCATCAAAACATGAACTTATGAAACTTGATAGAATATAATCAAGGAATTCCAATGCATTAAAAATATATTAAAACATTCTTATAAAAACCTTAAACAAAAATATCATAATCTCTAATGGAAATATTGGCCTTGTAAAGCATTCTCATGACCTCATTGTACATAGACCTCAGTAAGCTAGACAAGTCAACTTGAGAGCAACTTTTTGCTATATTAAATTATTTAAAACACTTATATCAAATATGAACATGTATTAAATATATTTAAAAATTTATTAATTCATTTGTATTGATCCCTAATCCATGATACCATATGCCTAATTACCTTCTCACTTTTGCCTGATTTTCTCACTATTTGAACCATTAGGCCTTTTAGTGATAGGTTAACTTTTATGACCAGCTTAGATCATATGAGGGATATAACATAATCATAAACAACCATGGAAATTAAATAAAATTCTCAATATTTAACCTCAATCCATTTATCAAATTTGACTTGGTCAACTCTGACTGCTATAGTAAATCTCTTAGAAACAAGGCCTTTCTTATAGGGTCCATTCACTCACGTAAAAAACCAAGCACACTTTTATGTGATTGAGATAGTTTAATACAACATATAATCACTTAAATATCCATACCAATACATTATAATAAATTTAGAGCAACTTATTTCATACCATGTCATTATTAGGGTTCTTTGAGGGTTTAAACCATCTTTTAGTCTTAATGATCATTCTTAAAGCCTATCCCCTTATTCTAGAAACAAATTCATATAAATTTGAGCAAGAACACTTACCCATATACCATGAAAATATTATGTTACCATGTATAGGTTATACATGGTAATGAATAATTTAAAGTCCTTATTAGTTGAGAACCCTACATTATGTGCACATAAAATACCTTAAAACTATTAGGAACCCGTGGAAGCACAAAATTGATTACCATATACAAGCAACTTAAGATGCGGAATTAACCAGAAGTAACAAGTAACTAGAAACTAGAAACAACACAGAATATGAGAGACAATACACAACTTGTATTAATACTCATACAAAAAAGAATACAATAAAGAAGATGCCACTTCTTCTCCACCACCTCTTAGAGGCTTCCCACACCTCAAGTGAACAATACTTCTTTCCTCAAAGCTCTCTCTCTTATGGTCCCAACACACAACTCAAACACAGAGTTGGTGTTCACCTCCAACTAGTCAGTATCCACTACTGCCAGTACACCCATGCTCCATGCACTCCACAAGTGCTCCACGCACTCCAAGTATACAAATGTGCTTCAAGAAGATCTCCCCTGAACCTACAATAACCTGCACCTCAAATGTCCTCCCTGATCTTGCACACCTATAAATCAATTTGGTTCTACACACCTGCAAACCTAGATCATGGACACACATACACCTGCAGATCAATGATCTTACTTACCCATGTAGATCTCCAAAAGTAGCCATGCAACACCTACTGACCAAGATCCTACACAACTAAATAACCCTTCTGATTCTCCAAAGCAGCACCCACACTTGGCACTATGGCACTAGGAGGAACACACCATGCTCTCTTCACACATAGAAGAAACTAATATTTTGCTCTCTTACTCTCTAGCACACTTTAAAATATAGCCTATGAGTCTCTTAAATAGATCTCATGCAAAAAATAATTAGACACCTAATTACAATAATTAGATCTACAGCTTTGAGTCTAAAATTGGCTCTCATCATGCAAATAACTAGTTTGTTAACTAACTATCCGTAATACTCATAGTTTTGACTTCACAGGCAACCAACATCAGTCCCTGTCTACCTAGAGGTGACCGACGCTGACTGATCCATGACCGACATCAGTTGCCCTTCTATCTGTACCATGTTGATGTCAGTTGGCCTGATTGATGCCAGTGTTTATGACACTTAGCAACCTCTCCCAATGACCTCCTCCATGTTTGCATCAGTGAAGCTTTTAGCTCCATAACCTAACAATCTCCCACTTGGAGATAAATAGCTACACTATACCTGTACCTATACCCCATCTAATTTGTTCCTGACTTGTATCCCTCTTCAAGCTCAACCCTAAAGACCACCCACCACACAACTTGTGGTGTACCTCCTATCATCTAAGTACCCTGCCACATTCAAACCTATAAATCCATGTAGTGAAGTCTTGACCCTACATAACCTAAATCCCTGCTGCTGGTCCCTCTCAAATCCCTGAGAACCCACTTCCCCGAATTGGCTCCTAACTCTCTGACAGCACCCACTGCTTGGGTAAACTCAGGGCTATACCAGACCTCATGTGATTTTAGACACTGAACTATCCATCCCTTGGTGTGCTCTGATTTTGCATCTTGCATAATGAACCTCGCCAACACCTGATTCACATCAACTCCCATTGGAGACAAAATCAACCTATGATCTCCATGTCTCTCATGCCAAAGAATTTCACTGCTCCAAATTTCTCATGACATGCCACTGAACTAACCTTACCCTTAGCTCAAAAAAAACCCTGTATGTCCAAACCTACTAGTAAACCATCCACATATAGTAATAGGATAATGTAGCTATCATCATCCACCTGGTAAGACAAACACATTAGTTACCCTGACATTGACTAAAGCCATGCTTTGTCATCCACCTGTCAAACCCTGTACCACTGTCTTACAACTTCCTAAAGACCATATGACCTAGTCTTCCATCTCATGTGTCCATTCTCTCTATTCTTTAACTAAGGTATCCATTCATCTATATGCTTTCATACTAGTTGACAACCCTACCAAATCTCTCACTTGGTTCTGCATTCTCATCATGCCATGTTCCCATTGTTTCTTGGATCCTTCCTGCTCTACAGTGAGCAATGAGTATAAAGAAGAGGAACAATGAATTTGAGGCTTACTTACCACCTTCAGTCCTCCATATGGGCATTTGAGACTCCTTGACAGCTTGCTATCTACCCAAAATCTGTTACAGTGATCGACCTCGATCACTACATAGTCTGGATCCAACTGATGTTAATTTCCATGCGCCTATCCTGACTACCAACTCTATCAACGTTAGTGTCCCTATTGCCAATGTCGATCCTTCAAACTGATGTTGGTCTTACCTATTGCCGATGTCAGTCCTCCTGATCGACATCAGTCTTACCCTGCCTGACATCACTGGCTTTAGTCTACACATGACCAACATCGGCACCTGTCTATTCGATGTCAATTCCTCTTGACTGATGCCGGTACCTGTGTTCACCTGTGAGTGATGACTTTTTACTTGTGAGCTCCTTTGAATCAAAACCCATGTCCAAACTGCCCTGCTCAGATGTATCCATCCCCATCCACTAAACTCTATCTGTCATCTCCTCTAAGAACACCAAGGATTTCCAATTCTTAAGTTTATCAAACACATCTGTCTTCCACTTAAGAACATGCATCTCCTTCTTGCTCATGTGACCAAGCCTACAAAGCCACGTCTTCAAAATAGAAGAAGAATCAGTAATATAAGCAAGTAGATAAAGAGTACCTACTTTCTTACCACCAGTTAATTCAAGTGCATCCACTGTGAGAGTTCTTGTGTATCTCTCATCACCCAACTTTCTTGAAGAAATTAGCCACATCTCTAATCCTGGGACCTACATGACCTCCTTCAACACCCCTGTGTTGGCCGCCTGCAATTTCAGCTTCACTTCCCCTTTGCCAATTCTTTGGCAAGGCTCACCAGCTCCTCTACCTGGGGCTACATGGAAAGAGGCAATCGAATCTATAAACCAAGATTCTAATTTATCCAAGAAACATACTAGAGCATCCTATGAAATAACCCCTGCAACATCTACATCTTCAGTTCCTTCATGCTGATCTTTTACCAACCAACAATATTCTTTTCCCTACTCTTTCTTTCCATAGGACCGTAATTGACCATTCGTGCTATTCAGTTTCTCCATTCGTAGCTTACTTTTTTTTGTCGTTGCTATACTCCCACTCAATCAGAAACCCCTGAGAGTGCCCTGTAACCAAACACAAAACCTGCTCCCTGCAACCTTAGCTCTGATACCAACTGTTAGGAACCCGTGGAAGCACACAATTGATTACCATATACAAGCAACTTAAGATGCAAAATTAACCAGAAGTAACAAGTAACTAGAAACTAAAAACAACACAAAATATGAGAGACAATACACAACTTGTATTAATACTCATACAAAAAAGAATACAATAAAGAATATGCCACTTCTTCTCCACCACATCTCAGAGGCTTCCCACACCTCAAGTGAACAATACTTCTTTCCTCAAAGCTCTCTCTCTTATGGTCCCAACACACAACTCAAACACAGAGTTGGTGTTCACCTCCAACCAGTTAGTATCCACTACTACCAGTACACCTGTGGTCCACACACTCCACAAGTGCTCCATGCACTCCAAGTACACAAACGTACTTCAAGTAGATCTCCCCTGAACCTACAACAACTTACACCTCAAATGATCTTACTTATGGAAGGAACTACCTTGCCTTCCTCTCTTTCTCTATAACTGAGTACACACTGTACTCCAAGTAGATCCTACCTGATCTTGCTCCCTGTTGTGTTGCTATCCTCCTTGATCTTGCACACTTGCAAATCAATCTAGTTCTACACACTTGCAAACCTGGATCATGCACACACATACACCTACAGATCAATGATCTTATTTACCCATGTAGATCTCTAAAAGTATCCATGCAACACCTGATGACCAAGATCCTACACAACTGAAGAACCCTTCTGATTCTCCAAACCAGCACCCACACTTGGCACTGTGGCACTAGGAGGAACACACCATGCTCTCTTCACACATAGAAGAAGCTAATATTTTACTCTCTTACTCTCTAGCACACTTTACAATACAGCCTATGAGTCTCTTAAATAGATCTCATGCAAACAATAATTAGACACCTAATTACAATAATTAGATCCATAGTTTTGAGTCTAAAATTGGCTCTCATCATGCAAACAACTGGTTTGTTAACTAACTGTCTGCAATACTCATAGTTCTAAACTACACAGGTGATCGACGTCGGTCCCTGTCTACCTAGAGGTGATCGACGTCGGCTGATCCATGATCGACGTTGGTTGCCCTTCTGTCTATACCATGCTGACGTTAGTTGGCCTGACCGATGTCGGTGTTTGTGACACTCAGCAACCTCTCCCAATGACCTCCTCCA
The DNA here is from genome assembly GCA_037957365.1 of Torreya grandis. NCBI lineage: Eukaryota > Viridiplantae > Streptophyta > Pinopsida > Cupressales > Taxaceae > Torreya > Torreya grandis. The sequence goes on along the minus strand of JARHVA010007755.1, from coordinate 99,670 downwards.
TGTCTGCATTAGTGAAGCTTTTAGCTCCACAACCTAACAAAAACACTTTTTATTTCCTTAACCTTCAAATTTTTAACTAAACATTGGTTATAATACCTAAAAAAACATTAAATACCTCTTAAAACACTCAATTTCTAATTATTATTTTGAAATCTGAAACTCGTACCTCATTTGTCCATCATCTTTCTCTTTGCTTGCTTAGACCTTGACCTGAAAACCACATTAGGCCTTGAAACTGACCTTCAAGCCTCTTATTATTCAATTTATAACTCACTTAAATTTTCACATAAACATCTCAAATGCTAAAATAATTTCAAACATCATTTATGTGCCTTGAAAATAGATCATGATCCCTCATTAGGCCAAGCAGGATCTAATGGTGGTCTAGTTACATACCAGGTCTAAAGATACTACCCTTGTAGGCTCACTCTGAGACTCTCATGACTGATCCAATGCTTCATATTCATGATCAAACAACCTCATATAGCTTCTTATGCCTCTGTGCATCCATGTGACTAGGCCACCAAGATCATACATGTTGGTGATCCAGGTTGTACCCTTGCTAAGGAGAAGAGTGTTCATGTCCAAACCTCAAACCCAATCCAATAATGGAATGACCTAAGGGTTGTGAGTTACCTAATTTTTAATTCAAAACTTTATATTTTATGGTTATATCTCCCTACATTTTTCATTTTAATGCTATCTCTAAGTCCTAACTATATTGGGGTGAAAAGGGTAAAGAGGATTGATAAAATGTATACCTATTCTGAAGTGGTGATGCACCAAGAAGTAAATTACATACAATCAATATTAAACTCAAAATAAAATTTAATAAATAATTAAATTATTTAATAACTTTATTAAATGGTATCTAGGCATCAATATTTCATGTAGAGGTTGATCTTTGATGGATGAAACATGAGGGTAGAGAGAGAAAGGTCTAGTTCCAAACTCTTATAGTCATATGTCCACTCATGAATTTCACCATCAAACCTATAAAACACTACAAAAAATAAATAGGAAAATTATTAGTAGCTAGGTGAAGGCATTGGACCTAAAAAAGGGAAATTAGACCACATAAGCATGTCAAACAATAAAACACACACTAGAAGCTAAAGCAATCCATTAACTGTCCAAGAGATCTCATAGAGTACAAGGTCAAGAAGAGTTTACTAATACAATCCTAAGGTATGACAATAAATATCTCAATTCATAATTAAAAATAAAGTTTTAAGGATAAGAGGGAAGATTTTAGGCATGGGAGAGGACATAAATGAGGCCAATGTGGCATATGGCAGTTACATAGGCCTATTCACTATCCTCATGCATTGACATGCATTCAATGGGTCACATTTGGAATTTGGGAAATATGTGAAAGATATAAATACCTCATTTTAATTTACTCATGCCTGAATCATGCTTAAAATAACTTAATATTCCCTCTAATGTGCATGCAAAATGGTCCACAAAAATACCTCTAACTTGTCATAATGGCCTTCATTTTAGGGTGTGATCATTAGATGATAGTTACCAATGTTTAAATATGATCAATAAATGTTAACATTCCAAAATTTTACTTTTATACCCTTATAATTTAAAAATAATTAGTCCTATTTGCTTTTCTTTCAATTTTCTGCTCAGATCCATTGCTTGAATGATCAAATAGTTAAACTAGGTCCCCAACTCATATTTGTTCCTCTAGGGGTCTGTTTTCTAATTTGAGCCACTTGGAGTACTTTTTATTTTTAAAAAATTTTAAAAATATTTTTGTTTATCTTATACAAACTCTTGAGTACTTTTCCATACATAAATCCTCATTTTGACCTCTCATAAAGGCTATTTTAGACATGGTTTTGAGCACAAACTCCATTAACAGAGATATGAAAACTTGGTTTTTTTCTCTTGAAGTATATTATGGGAATGATACATATTTTAACACTTAAATGACACTAAAAACAAACCTCCATGTCAAATTTTAATTTATCTCATTGAGTATAACTCAAAAAATACATCTTTTGGGGTTGCCTCAAGCTCCTTGTCATATTTATAAGTGTGTGTAGGTCTGAGTTGTATCATTTTATAAAGTTTTATGAGGTTAAAATACTTAATTATTATTTAATTTGGAAAAAAAATGAACCACACAAATTTTCCAATAATTTTTTTCCATTATTAACTATTAAAATTAATCAGAATCACATATTTAAACCTACTACACACTTAGAAATTATGAACTACGAGACACAAGGAGAAATAATTAGATGAATATTGAGATTTATAAGGTATAAAGATATCATTAAATTTTTTTGGGACCTTTAAATAACATTAAAAATTATTCAATCATTATATTTTATCACTCAATTATTTAAGTGCCTCAAAAACACTTTTTTTTTGTTGTCCCCACTTGCATGACAAAATCCCTAATCTTACAAATTTGCCCTTCTCCAAATTTTAAATTAAAATTATAAATGTGATAACTATAATAATTTTTGGTAATAATTAAAATAACCCTAAATTTCCTCACAAATTTTTACATGAGTTTCAAACCATCTGTCATACCTTATATCCCTCCAAGAAGCTTGCCTAACTCCATGTTGACTGTCAACAAACAAGCATAGGACTATGACAAAACAATAGATTATTCTAATATTAGTTTGAAATTAATAATTTAATTTTCACTTATATCCACACATGACACCTAATTTTACCAGTTTTCATATTTGGATCATGCTTGGAGAGGCCTAAAGATGCATTTTTCTCAAAACTAGCTAGTAGGCTACTTGAGTGAAAGACTGTTTATGACTACAAGAGGTCTATAAAAAAACAAAGGATTATTAAAATAATAATTAATACTTAATTATTGAATATAAATATTTATATACTCATGATGATCATAAATAGTAAAAATGATAACATACTCCTCTTGTAGATGCTCTAATTCCATAACTTTCTCCAAAACTATTAATGTCTACCTATGTAAAAAACTAAGAGAGTGACTCAGGTCTGTAACAAAATATTAGATGATTAAATTATTATATGGTCAAAATTTATGTCATTAAAACATAACCTAGGTCATAATTTCCCTCTATAATAAATTTGGAGGTTAGATCACCTCTCTAGCATCTTTAACCCTTCAAATATTATCTAAACTAGCCCTCAGGGTTATGACTATGTATACGGTCTGAAAACATTTTCTCAACTTGGCCATGATTGAATAAAAATTTAGTGTTATTTTAAGTGTGATTAGATCAATATTAAGAGATTATTTATCATATTCATTTATTTTTATGATTTCAACCTTCATAAGGATATATCCATATGATGCTTGTGAGAACACACTAGGTTAATGAACTTATTCGTACTATTCTATATTTATAACCCCTCAGAGATTATCATGGTGTATTAAACATATCATAGACACCTTTATCACCTTTTAATAAAACTTAAAATTTCTTAAAATTTCTAATCACTATGCCATTAATCTCACTATATCATGGCTTCCTCATTGCATAAGTTAATAACCTAGACTTCTCAAGTGTACGGACTGCAACCTTTAGGTTGGACTCAAAGAAAATGAGTGACCCATCACTCTTGGCACCATAAATTTCATGAGACATTTATTAAAATAATTTTAGGTTTTCTAATTTAACATATCTATATCACTTGCTTATGTTGAGGTATCTCAAACCAACAACTCTCTTTAGAGCATAAAATATTAATTTTTTTCTTGAAAAGGATCTTCTCTTTCCACCATTGGATCATCCACTGCAATAGGAATACTTCCTATTTGGAGCTTCAATAGAACATATTTTGATCAGCACATATCATCTTAAAATATTCCTATGTATTCTTAAAATAATATTCAAATCTCATTATAGCATCTTCAAAGCCACTCACATAACTTGATTAGCTCAAGACACCTTATTGCTTAACCAATAAATGATGACATTTTCTTTAGTTCTCTATCTTATATATTCATATATATATATATATATATATATATATATATATATATATATATATATATATATATATATATATTACACAATATTTAATAAACATGGAACATTTTTTTTAAATCTCTTATGGAATCTTAATATATAATCAACTCATTCAGCTCTTCTCAACCTTTTACCTCTCTCAAAATAACATGTAGGCTTCTTCGCTCAAACATGCCTCTTACTAGGCTTATTATGTCAACTAACCTTATCATATACATGTAAAAAAATTTATGTATGTTCATGAATGATCATATTCTCCATTTTATGTTATTAATGACCTAATTTTTCTCCTACAATATTATTTTCTTTTCTTTCTCCCACTTCCACTTATTTATCCCAAATAAGTGTATTATGCATTGTATAAATACAAAACTCTTGCTTGCACCCACCTTGGTTATAATAACATATATTCATAATTGTATAAAAAATTTAATAGGTAATTACACATGTTTCAAAATTTAACCACTCACTATAACCACAATTAGGCCTAATGAAGACCTAATGCAATTTGGTCTATCTCAACCACTCATTACCAATCTAACCCCTTGGAACATATTAAGATTTATAAAATGGATTAAAAAATTCGTAAACACAAAAATTATACACATTATAACATACATAAATTTCCATAACACCATTTATCTTGTTCGACCCCTTGAACCACGCCATTGTGTCTACTCTCCATTAGCCCTTCTCACTACCAGAAAGTCTATCTCACATAACTAAAGCATAAAATCAATGTGATAAAAAAAATACCATTACATCACATGGATATAATTTTTATGACATGAATTTCAACACCATGTTATTTAAACACTTCCACATATGGCTTAAAGCCTCTAACACACTCTTCCAATATGACCACTTAAGACTATCTAACTACTCCAAAACCTAGTCATAAATAATTGACTCTCCACACATGCATATGAGACTATAATTAATAAAAGTACATTAAAATTAACCTTTGAAACCTAAATAACATATTAAAAATTAATTTATTCTTACAATATGGGAAAAGGACTCAAAAATCATCTTTGTTAAATGATTACATAGAACTACCAACAAGCCTATCAACATAGTCATGATAAGTGTTGTTTTAAAATCCTCTAAGGACACTTCAAAATAATATAATTATTATGAAATGATCCTATGTGACCTATATAAAATACTAAAATAGATATATCATTGTGTCTAGTTTCAACTATTGGTCTTGTATACCAATTCATTATCCTTATTTTTCATAGTCCTTATATTATTAGATAAGCCAATTTGGATTCCATATCGTAACTCTTTAAAGTGAATATAAAACTTAAATCAAGAATGGATAGTTATTTCATGTCATAAAAATAACATCATATTCATTATATGCTTTAGCTAAGTGCAAATATCCTTCAACTCATCATTATCACTTACTCAGAACTGTCACTCTACCTTGTGAACAAGTCATGATGATTTTGCATTCCAACACCTATGTATACACTCAAAATAATTATTGATGCATGATTATGATATTTATAAATATTTATAACATCTCCAATCACAAAGTTATAGAGGTATAATGAAAAATATATAACATATAGATCAAACTCTCAAGTTTACTCCATTATCTTAACTCACTCAGATATGTCATTTTGTGAACACCATTTTCAATATTTTAAATAAACTCTAAAACATATAACCAATATTAACATGAGGTATATGTATTTAAAAAAACCTAAATAAATTTAATCCATTCCTAATCCACTAAAACTCATCCCTAAACACATTGTCACTCTGACTAGTTTTTCTCACTATACTCATTATTAGCCCAGTTTAGCAATTGATCAACTCGAGTGACCAAAATAGTTGACATAGAGGCTATAAATTACCTAGATACCTTCATGGTAATAAACAATGATTATCTATATTCTATATTCATCCATTTTCATACTTATTCTAATAAAACTTTTATCTTCTATATAAACTTCTTAAAAAAAAAGCATTTTCCTATAAGTTATGTATACACATAATATTTTCAACTTTTATCAAATACTAATGCTTTACATATTGTAGGAACCCATATAGACTCAATATCTCTATGTACATGCCTTAAAGGTTTCACTATAAAATATGTGGGTAGACCATTGGTGCTTTGCAAGATTATTTTCCATTATTACCAATCTAGCTAGCTCTTAAAAAATAGTCCCTAAGTTATTACTTATCCTTTAGACACTCCTCCGATATTTTCCCACTTTTAATCCTTATTTTCATAACATTAATCCCCTTTTGTCAGTTAGTTATACTATGTCAACTAGGTTTGACCCTGAATAGTTTTGGGATATTTTCACTTGAGAATTAGGTTAGCCATTGGCTGACTTAGCTTGAGACCTAGTGAATTATTATCCAAAATAATGCTAAGTTGACTGGGTCGACCCTATAAGCTAAGATTTTTAGAAGGGTTTATGGTCAAATATACCTATATATAAAAGATCATTTCATCATTATTTCAATATGAAATCAAGATTTATTATTCTCTCATGCATCTTTATAATCTACTCTTCCACCATTCTACTTGAGGAGTCTTAGCTTAGGGTTTATTCTTTGATAATATAGTCTTATGGATAAGTATTGGATGCTTTGGCCTTTCTTAGTGATACTTATAAACAAAAATAACCTCTTATGAAACCCCATTGGCCAAGGGAGAGATTGAGTCTTGATGGGTTCACATTAGGTAAGTATTCTCTAATTTTGCTCCTCTATTTAGCAGATAGAAGTGGAATAAGTATTGGCTTCGAATAATATTACTCTTTATATTCCATGTATTAGGTTATTAATCATACTTAGCTTAATTAAGATTATCCTATACATGTTTTGATTGTTTACTAACCTCTCATGTTGTGCCACAAGTTTTGATGAGAATTAGATTAGATCTACTTTACTTGTTATTAGTATAGGTGAAATATAAAAATTTAGGACCCCCTTAGGGTTATTATGTGATTGTGTTAGACTAAAGGATTTTTAACCCTCCTTATCATGGTGTATTATGGTAAGAGATACCTTAATTGGGTCTAGTAGATCCCTATATTTGTCATGTTCTCACTTAACAAATGTGTCCCCAATTAAGAGTTTATAGTATGATCTATCTTCTTTGAGTTAGGATTAATTTATAGAAATGATGTATTTATAATTTCATACATTATGGTAAATCAAACATGAATCTGACTCTTGCCTAATTTGTTTCACTTATTTCATTATTTTATCATTTTTATTATCATATATTCATAATATTGTGTTAACTGTATCAACATAGTTCTAACTTTTATGCATATGTTTAACACATAGTCACGTCCATATGAATCTCTTCTATCTCTACAAGTTATTTTCTAGGTTCAAGCTACTAGGTCAACTCGGTCAACACAATACAAGTTTTTAGACTTGTAGAATTCTAGTCTAGATTACTAGGTTGAACTAATCAAACTTGTATACATCCATGCATCATATTCAGACTACTAGGTCAACCCAGTTGATCTTATACATTTCAAGTACTCATTAATAATTTTTTTTAAATCTTGGTCAACCTAGTTGACACAATTAGCAGGATTTGTAATCATTTATCTAGGTTATTCAATATCAATCTCACTTCTTTACATCCTCCAACCCACCAAAGTTCCTTTATATCCTTCTCTATCATTTATAGCATTTGTTACACTCTTGTTTTTCATAGTTTGTAGTATTTAAACAACCCATATATAGTCAACTTGGTCAACTATGTTGATGTAGTTATATATTTTGTATTTTATCTTAAAATCTAGGTTGACCTTCTCGATGTCATTCATTTTCATATTCTCACTTTTGTAGTACAAGGGTGAGCCTGTCAACCCTGTTTTATATTATATGCATACACTATTGACTAATTCAACATTGTACTATGTTTCAAAGTTGGAATTAACCCTTATATGATAGTAATTATCTAACGCTTTCATTTCTTGTTTATTGCATGCTTAGAATGGATCAAATAGTCTAGTTAGGTGATTTTCAATATACCATTTAGTTTCACTATTTTATCTTTTATGCACACACAACCAAATAAAAAAATATTAACAACAATTATTACAATTATCTACCCAAGGCCAACCTACTTGGATTTCATCACCAAGGGGGAAGCCAACTTGGTTTTATGGCCAGGTATAAACACATGCTTAATGGTATATATTGGTTAAGCACCTAACACACTTATCACTATAGTGTGTGAAGTGAGGGGGTAGGCCCCAATACCAAGATTGTACCATTGATAATATAGATCCCTCTCAACCCAAATGTCTAGAAAATATCTTTAGATTACTTTATAGCTCTTTAATTATAGCCATATTTTTATCACATCTAAAATTATATTCTAATAATCTAACAACATTCAAGTTGACCACTTAGTTATCTTTTACTTTCCAAGTTTATTACTTGATCTTTACTCAATTGTATGTTGTATTTAAAAAACCTACATTAACCAACATTGGTACAAGGTCTTATGATGTGTGCCTCAATTGGATTAACCTCATTGATCTAATTGATTATGTGTTTCCCTTCAGTTCTTACTTTTCAAATTACTTGCAAAAATTATTCTTGTTTCAATACATACTCATTTTTGTTGACATAATCTCCTACAGGTTGTCTATCTTTCTCTATTTTCTATGTTATGTTGACCTAGTCAACCCTGTACACTTTTTCAACCCCTATCTACTATTCTAAATTGACCCAATTAAACCTATACACTTTTTTAGCCCTTGTTCTCTATCCTAGGTTAACCTAGTCAACTCCATACAGTTTTTTGCCATCCTTATTTATCATTATTAGCATTTTTTTAATTTATCTAATGTCATCATGAAGTATCATATCATATTATTCTTTAATATATTAAATCCATTTAGATACTATATGGGATGTTCATTTCTTCCTCTCATTTCCTCCCAAGAGCACCATTACTCTTGGGGCACCTCTTCCCCTCCTTCATTAATTACTTGTAACATGGTGTAAATCATGCCTCAAGATAAATTTGATGCATATTATCCTTTATATACTTACCAAGATAATTTTAATATTCAAAAACTTCAAACTAATGTGGGACTAATTATCACAAGTTTAATCAATAATCCCACTAATAATCCATCTTCTAATAACCATCCCCCTAATACCAATTTGGGGAGTGATCCTACCAACACTTACCCACCTTTTGATACAACTCAAATTATTTCCAAAGTTATTAAAAAATTTAACATAACATAAAAATCTAACACCAATAAAATTATGTGACTTCAACAACATTTGATTAATATCGCTAATCAACCTCCAGCTATCCATACTCAAGCTAATCTCAATTATATTCCTCCACTTCTTAAAGATACCTAAGATAATGTTATTATTGACAAAATTTGACCCCAAATAAAATTTCATTCAACCCATACTATTTTAAACTTTTTATAAAAGTTTCATATGTCCTATGGGGTCTCCTATTGTCTTATGTATCCACTTGCCCTTCCCCTAGTCCTTGTTGAAGTCCATTCTCTTTGTAATAGGCTAGTCAACTAAAGTCAAAGGTTGGTAAACCCTAGTAAAAGGTTCAAATTATGTTTAAATTGTCTTAAGTTGGTATTTAATATGTTTTAATACATTTAAAAGTCATAAATTGGTTATAGGTTATGTCTCATTTGGAAAAAGAGGCCTTTTGGTCATATTTTAGCCCATTTAATGACTTATACAGATTTTCATGAAATAAAATTTGACACAAAATTGATTTTAAATGTTTATAATGTTATTATCATGTTAGGAATAGGTATTTTTTAGAAAATAAGTAATTATGTTTAGTGGATGGTAGTTTTCCCTCAAAAATAGGAGCTTTTGGGTACTTGTATAGACTTATCAAGTCCATCATTAGCTAAAAACATTGGAAGTGTAAATATTAACCTCCCATAAACCATTTAAATGTATTTTTTTCAATAATAATTCAAAAAAAGTTACACCTACAACTTGTTTTCCTTCTTTTTCCATTGGCAAGCCTAGGAAGGGCAAGTTCAAACACTCACTATAGGTCATACATGTAGAACTGGAAAGAGTTATTATATGGGTGGATATTAATTTTAATTAACGCAAATTTAATATTAATAAGTTTTAATTTGTTTTTTCCTCCTTTATGAACAATATTTTACACTATAGGTAGATTTTTATGGAATTGCATTCAAGAGGGGTGAAAGTTTGCATCTATTTCTTATTTTTTGGAATCTAGGAAGATGTGTGAGGTTTATGTTGTGATTTTAGGTTGTAATATGGTCCTACCAATTATTTTTAAATCATAAACACTTATATTTAAATTCCCTTGAAAGAGGATTAGAAAATGTGCTTATTTCTCAAAGTTGGCAGTCATGGGTACAGAACCTAAGTTTTCTCAACTTGGGAGAAGCTCCATAAAGTGTTTTAATGTAATTTTAATAAAATTTTAAATGGTTATTTAAAATAATAATCTTGGGATAAATAAAATCAATACCATTTAAAATCCAAATTGCTTACATATTCCCTTGTTCACTGCCTTGTCACTTATAGTCAGCTTGTGCTTGAATTCAGGAGGTTGTACATACATATAAATTGTGGGTCCCATATTAGAATGAATGTTTAAAGTTATATCATACTAAATATCCTTATATTTAATTCTATTAATACTTAAGATGATATAAAAGGCAATATTTTCCTTCAAAATAATGACTTGACTGTTTTGGGCTCTTAGTCCCTAAAGGACCAAAATAGAGATCCTAGGGCTTATTTAAAATAACATATGTCATGAAAAAATATGTTTATAATGCCATAATTTTTTTTTGTATCTATATCCACCAATAAAACTCATTAAAAATTTTGAGGCCAAAGGAGGAGTGGAGATGGAGTTTGAACAAGCTTAAAAGTTGTAAAAAATCACTGAATTTGAACGGTGATATCTACAGGTTATAGATGGAAAAGTGGTCTTGCACTCCATTTTGATGATAATAAACTATGAAATCAATTTAAAACCATAAAAAATGGTATAAATATCATTATTTATCTATTTATGACAAAATAAAATGTGAATTTGATGGTTGAACCCCCTATTGCAAACCCTTTGTCTATATAGGGGACTAAGAACAAACACAGTTAAAAACCTTAATGAAGTTTTATCTCAATTTGGCATATGATGATCTAACCTAGAATTTTAAGGTGAATTTAATTTTTTTATTACCATATAACTTAAATTAAGTGGATTATTTCCACCTAAAAATGCCTAACCCTTGCTAAGAATGCACCTATAGGTCTTAAATCCATGCAAACATAGTCAAAATAGGGTATGTTGACAGTGAGGTTAAATTTTGAAAGTTGGACTTTTTTTGGAGACTTAAAGTTGGATATAAGGTGAAATTAATAATGGGTGCACATAAAATGACTCAATATTAACTTAAAAAAATCATGAAAAAATCCTAAAATGGCCAAAACACCTCAGAACAGGGGCAAAATGGTGATTGTCATAGTCAGATGGGTCATAAGCTTGAGAGGAACATGTTGAGATTTTGATGCCCAAGGATTGAAAAGGGAGTTTAAAATAGTGTGATATTTATTGATCATGATAAAATTAATTAAATAACTTATGTAATACATCCTAAAGCTATCCAAGGGCCTTTTTCCCACAACCAAAATAGGCTCAGTCCATACAGGTAGGGTAAGGAAACCCTTAGTTCAAGAGATGAATATGTTATTCTACTTGGGATAGAGATTTAGGGTGGATACCTAGAATAAATAATCATGAAATGAGGGTGAATAAAATTAATTACTTCCTTTTATGAATCTATGAATCTTGGAAGGAGCATTGATGAGGAGATTTGGACAAAACATGAAAAAAACAAGGTTTTTTACCCCTTTTTTTAAAGAAGATTGAGATGGTTAGACCCCATAATTATGGAGTCAGACAAAAAAAATTGGTAAAATTGGTCATTAGGAACTTTTTAATATTTAAAAACACTCAATTTTCCCAAACAAATAGGCTTAATACTCTCTATTTTGTCTCAGAGAAGGGACAATCCCTTCATACACGAGAATGACAATTTTGGGAAAATGTGAGGAATGGTGAACCAAATATCAATTAGATCATTAAATAAGATTTAAATATCTATGGTACACATGGATAAATTTTAAAAATAAGTATATAAGGTTGGGATGCAAGAAAAATTGTCTGGATTAGAAGGTTTGCAGGTAGACCTAGTGATGAAAACATGTAAATCCAATGCCAAATACAAGGTCACTTCATGTTCTAGCCTTTTCCAAGCCTTTTACTATTTCTAATGACAACTATGGAACTGTAAATGATGTATTCAATCTATTTTAATGCATGGTAAATGTACATTATGGTAATTTGGTTCAAAGGTGTAGGCATGCCTAGTTGGTAAGGCTTAAACATGTTTCCAAAACAAGTGTCAAATTCATTATTATCTCTTGAAGAGTTGTTATAAGGATTGGAAAAGGTTTATGGGGAATTTAAAGAGGTGTTATAACCATAATATATATATATATATATATATATATATATATATATATATATATATATATATATATATATATATATATATAATGGCTATAACACCTCAAAGTCTCCAATAAACCATCCTTTAGCTTAATAAACTCCCAAACCTCATAAAATGCTTGAAAATGACTCAAATAGTCATCTTGGAATGCTCATATATTTCATGAGATTATGCATGGGACCTAGAGTTGTTTGGGGAAGATGGAGAAGGTAAATGAAGACCCGTTAGTGTAATTTTGAAGAATCTCTAACGTGTATCTTGCATGAAAAAATGCTAAGAGGGTTAGCCACTCCAAAACACTCCAAGAAGCTTGATTTGAACCTGATGAGAGATAAAGGATAACAAAATAACTCAAATTTATGTATCAATATTTAAATTCATCATTACGATGTTGAGAACTTCCCTAAGGTTCATCCCATGCCGCTAGTCCATAACTGCAAGTATAGGGCTGCACAAAATAGGCCAAGAAAGAGAATTTAATGCTAGAATAGGGGTCCATATAGATTACCAAGAGATAAAATTAAACATGAGGAATTATGAGGAGATGATCATATTTAATTACAATCTAATTTTTTAGTTCACATGTTTGGAAGCACAAAATAGGCATTTTTAGTCTTCTAGGCTAAAGAGGCCTAATTGGGAGGTCTAATGGATCGAAAAACGCATTTGAATTGGGTGTTAAACCATGAAATATGGAATATATCATACTATAGAAAAATTGTACTCAAAAATAGTCTCACTTAGTCTTTTAATTCCATACATTCTCCTATACAAGTGAATTTGTGTAAAAATAGGGCTACAAGAAGACTAGGCTTAGTGAAGGATCTATAAGCAAAATGGGGTCTTGGTGAGAGATTAATAGTACCAAATTGATTGTTTCTAGTCATATATGATGTAAATATTCCTTTAATGATGAAATATTTCACAACTTGAGCTAAATCCAAATTTTAGCCATTTTGGCCAAATTAAGCCTAGTAAGACAAATAGGGCTTATGACACTTATGAGTGGGATTGATGATTGCAGATAATGTGCCAGTTTGAGATGAACAAATATTATTTAAAATTATCCTTATAATTTATATATAACTATCCAAGAGATCTCGTGATCAAATTATTTCCTCTTACAACTTGTCAAGAAGGAGTTTCAAGCCCATGATGAAGGCAATTTTCCAAAGGAGAATGATTGAGGAGTTTCAATGCCACATGTGAGGAAAGAGATCAGTTTGGGATGGAAACATGTTCAAATAATTTTAATAACTAATTTTCCACCTCATTTTTAATCTTTTTAATTGATCCTCAGCCTTGGACACTTGTCTTTGTGCCTCTTCAACTTCTCTATTCTCTCTCTTCTTCCAAGTTCTATAAATGCAAGCCATTTTAGCTTTGCAAAGGGATTCCAACTCTTGGCATGGTATAATCCCTACCAAAATTTTACCTTGATTTATAATTAAGATAATAGTAAGTAAGTTGGTTATATGCTAAGTCCATTTTCACTATATGTTGAAGTGATCCATCTTGAAAGTCAAGTATAGATTTAGTTCATTTTGTTTTCATGCAATCCTTGAATGTGTTGTTATAAATGACTTCTCTCCTAATATGATTCATGATTTGTATGATACTATAATATAATCTTGAACTGTGTATGAGTTTTTTAGTGTCATATATGAGCTTCCCTTCACTTTCCTTCATTTTTTGAGTTGTTATTTGCCTTCATGAGAAACACTAATGTTAGGGAGTTCCATTAATGGTATTGAGGCTAGTTTGGCTGTCGTAGTTCATTTTGAAAATCCAAAGTGTATGAATGGAAGCAACTCTTGGTGTATCACCTCCTAGTTTAGGTTTGATTTATGTATATTTCTCTTCCTTTTCACCCATAATAGTTAGTTTTAGTATAATAAGCACATCAAGTCATATCTAGGGAGATAGCCATCATAATCTATAGATTTATCTTTGCTACAAGTTCAATCACAACTTAAGAGATGATTCCATGTTTCATTAAATTGTATGAACCTCATAGACTATCCTATGGTGAAGATTTTGATGACAATAGTTCTATCACACCTGGAAGGATAAGGTCCAAGTAGTGAGAAGATTTTTGGTGTGTCTTCTCTCTTATCATCTTTTAAAAGCATCCAAGCAAGAAAAAATGATTAATCCAAATGAATTTCTAGTTGTAAGCAGCCCAAGTATCTATTGATGAAGATTTTTATCAATTCTTGTCCATTCATGTGACTTATGAATTTGATATGGATGGATATGAGGAGAGTCCTTACCATACACTTTCATATCAACATTTTTATGACCCTTTCTATCCTTCTTAATAGTCCTATCAAGAATACCATCCTCCTTATGAGTCATGGTAGTCTTATGGTCAGCCTAGTCTCTTTCCAAATGAGTATGTTGTTGTTGACCAACCATATGACCCATATGAACCTCAACCTTATCATGAGGAGTCAAGCAAAAACATTAGTTGGGAGGAAAAATATGAAGCTTTGAAAACCTTGCTTGAAGAAACTAAATATGCCAATCACTTTTTCCAAGATTATTACTCCTCTCAATATCAAAATGTGCGGGCAATTATTCCAAAGTTTTTAGAATTGGAAAATCATATGAATGTGGTAGATAAGTGTTGTGATAAAACTCTTGATGGTCTTGTGGATTGGTTAAGAGTTTTAGTTGATTTTTAATGTACATATAGGGGTATGTTGAGGAAGAGAATCAATATGTCATTAGTGAAGGATTATCCATAGAAAGAGAGGATTTTAAATGGTGGATTGATATGTTAGAGAGATGTGAAACTCAAGAGGCTATGGAACAAATTGTAGATGTAAAAGAATCTCCAAAAAGCTATGAAGAGCCTCAAAAAGATGAGAAGGATGATGAAATCTTGTATGAAGAAGATATCCTTCCTATTGCTCATCCTATCTTACCTCTCCCTCAAGATCTCATTCAAGAATTTTCACTCATTTCCATGCCCATTTATGAACATCACACTCCATGCTTAACCCATACACCTATATATCTCTGTTCCACCATTGCTCTTGTTGAAGAAAAACCTATTCAATCCTCAAAAGATCCTCCTAGTTCCAATATTCCAACTTGGGACCATACTATGAAGTCTTTGGGAAAGAAAGAGGTTAAAGAAGAAGTCTAAGAAGATGATGAAAATAATGAGGTGGCTGTGGAGGAAAGTGATGTGCCCTCAACCTAAAAAAGCTTTATTACTATTTAAGAGTCATTTAAAGAGCTTTATCTTTATTCCATATCCATTCATGAGACCCTCACTACACCTCACATTATTTCTTTAGCTCATTAATCCATTTTCCACCCTCCCACCCCATATCTTCTTGAATAATAAACTCTTTTAATATAAGCATAAAAGGAGGAACAAATTCAATTTGTAGTAGAGCAAGAGGATGACACAAGTGATGATGAATAAGAATTTATCATTGGAACTCAACTTAGGGCTATCAAGCATAACTCACCATTTTAGAACAAAGAGAAATAAGAATAAAATGAAGTTAAATCTACTCATAATAAGGATGGGGATAAACTAGGAGTGCACCCTATGACCAAGGATCAAGATGAGGTGTTTGAAGAAGAATTTCATGAGGAATAGGTGATCCTTAATGTGAGAGATGATAAAGAAGAATGGATGTAGTAGATTGAGTTTCTAAAAGATCCTAAATAAATTTAAAAGTTTGAAGGCAAAGTATATGAGAATATAGAGTAAAAAGTCTCCATGAGAGACAATGATCAATATTGGGAAGATTGCACTAAGCTCCTTGATGAGCTTGAAGAACTTACGTATGATAACCACTTGTCTATTCTCAAGACATCATGTAGATCCAAGAAATATTCTTTGATTAGTAATAATTGGATCATTTAGAAACTAAGGATTCTTATGAAGAAGCTTAGATAGTTGAAGTGAAATAAGAATTCATCTTTATAGGTGATTTGTTTGAAATTGTCTTAGTTGTATTGAAATCCATGCCAAGAAGATTGGCCAACACCATGAGAAAGATGAAGGCTTCCAAACCAATGTTCAAATGGAAAAATTTCTCATTTATCCCTTTATTTTATGATATAACAAGTTTTTTATATTTTCCCTTTGATCTAGGAGGAAGAAATTCTTTTAGGATAATGTGTTTCTAGTCTATTTGTTTTAGTTTCCTATTGTGATCCCTAAGTGCTCTTGAAGCACAAATTGTTTGTTTTATTTCTTGTCATGTGTTTATTTTATTTTGTGTGTGTGGGTTAACCATATTTTTTCCCTTGAGTCAAATACACTATAAAATTATTTGGAGTGTCCATATGCATGACTTCATGCCCAATCGAGGTGTTAGGCAACTAGTCTTAGGAATAGCAAGCATGCCACCCCTAGGAATCACCAAGAATGTTGACCAAATTTGATCCCAAGTCAAATTTGGGTAGAAAATTAATATTTTAAACTTTTAAGGAAAGTTTCATATGTCCTATGTGGTCTCCTATTGTCCTATGTGTCTACTTTCCCTTTCCCTTCCCCTAGTCCTTGTTGAAGTCCATTCTCTTTGTACTAAGACAGTCAACTGAAGTCAAAGGTTGGTCAAGCTAGTCAAAGGTAGTAAAAGGGTAAAATTATGTTGAAATATTCTTAAGGTGGTCCTTAATATGTTTTAATAAATTTAAAAGTCATACATTGGATATAGGTTATGTCTCATGTGGAAAAAGGGGCATTTTGGTCATATTTTAGCCCATTTAATGACTTGTACAGATTTTCATGCAAGAAAATTTGACACCAAGGTGATTTTAAACATGTATCATGTTAGGATCATGTTATTAATAGTTATTTTTCAAACAATAATCATTTTTTTTAGTGGATGGTAGTTTTCCCTCAAAAAATAGGAGATTTTGGCTACTTATATGAACTTCTCAAGTCCATCATCAACTAAAAATGTGGGAAGATTAAATATTAACCTAAAATAATAAATTTAAACACATTTTTTTCAATAATAATTCAAAAAAATTCATATACAACTTATTTTCCTTCTTTTTCCATTGGCAAGCCAAGGAGGGGCAAGTTCAAGCACTCACTTTGGAAGCTACAGGTGGAATTGGAAAGAGTAATTCTGGGGGTGGATATTAATATTAATTAACTTAAATTTAATATAAAAAATTTGAAATTTGGTACCTCCTCCTTTATTAACAATCATTTACACTCTAGGTAGCTTTTTATGGAATTGCATTCAAGAGGGTGTAAGTTTGCATTTGTCTCTTATTTTTAGGAATATAGAAAGATTTTGAGTTTGATGAGGTGTTTTTAGGTGGTAATAAAGTCCCATACATGATTTTTAAATCATATAACACTTATATTTTAATTCCATTGAAGTATGATTCGAAAATGTGCTTATTTTTCAAAGTTGGCAGTCATGGGTGTAGAACCTAAGTTTTCTCAACATGGGAGAAGCTCTATAAATTTTTCTAATTTAATTCAAATCATGTTTTAAATGTTTATTTTAATTAATAATATTGGGATAAATCAAATAAATTCCATTTGAAAGCCAAATTGCTTACCTATTCTCTTGTTCATTGCCTTGTCACTTACAATCAGCTTATGCTTGAATTTAAGAGGTTATATGAATGCATAAATAGTGGGACCCATGGTGGGATGCATGTTTGAAGTTATATCATAATAAATATCCTTATATTTCATGATATTAAGACTTAATATGCTATACAAGGTAATAGTTTGCTTCAAAATAATGACGACTATTTTGGGCTCTTAGTCCCTAAAGGACCAAAATAGAGATCATAGGGATTATTTAGAATAACATATGTCATAACCAAAGATGTTTCCAATTCCCTTGTTTTTTTTAATATCCATATCCACAAATAAAAATCATGAAAATTTTTAAGGATAAAGGAGGCATGGATATGGAGTTTGAACAAGCTTAAAAGTTGCCAAAAATCACTAAATTTGAATAGTGATGTCTACAGGTTATAGATTGAAAAGTGGTCTTCAACTCCATTTTGATGATAATAAACTATGAAATAAAGTTAAAACCATAAAAAAATGGTATAAATATAATTTTTGAGCTATTTATGACAAAATTAAATGTGAAATTTTTGTTTGAACCCCCTAATGTAAACCATGTATCCGTACAAGGGACTAAGAACATAGTCAACAGTCTTAGTGAACTTTTGTCTCAATTTGGCATATGATGATATAAAATTGATTTTTATGGTGAATTTAATTTATTATGACACTATAAATGAAATTAAGTGACTTATTTCCACATAAAAATTCCTAATCCTTGCTAATAATGCACTTATATGCCCAAAATTCATGGAAACATTGTCAAAGCAGGGTATGTTGATATTGAGGTTAAAGTTTGAAAGTTGGAATTTATTTGGAGCCTTCAAGGTGGATAAAAGGTGAAATTAATAATGGGGACCTCAAATTTATCCATATTAACTTAAACACATCATGAAAAAATCCTAAAATGGCTAAAACACCTCTAAACAAGGGTAGAATGGTGATTGTCATAGTCAGACAGGGTCATAAGCTTAAGAAGAACATTGTGAGAGTTTGATGCCAAAGGATGGAAGAGGGAATTTAAAATATTATTATATGGATTAATAATTATTAAATTAATTAAATAACATGTAAAATAAATCCTTAAGCTATCCAAGGCCCTTTTTCCCACAACAAAATAGGCTCAATCTATACACGCAGGGTAAGGAAACCCTTGGTTCAAGAGATGAGTATGGGACTCCACTTGTGAGAGATATTTTTGGTGGATATATAGACTCAATAATAATTAAATTAGGGTGAATAACATGCATTAATTCCTTTGATGAATCAAAAAATATTGAAAGGATCTTCCACGAGGAGGTTTGGATAAAACATGCAAAAAACAAGGTTTTTTACCCCTTTTTTGGAGATGATTGAGATGGTTAGACCTCATAATCATGGATTAAGAAAAAAAAATTATATTTGGTAATTATTAAATTTTTAATATTTTAAATAAATCACTTTTCCCAAACAAATAGGCCTAATACTCTTTGTTTTGTCTTAGAGAAGGGACAGTCCCTTTATGCACAAGAATGGTAGTTTTGGGGAAATGTGAGGAATGGTGAACCAAAGATCAATTGGATAATAAAATAAGATTTAAATAGATATTATACATGTGTATAAATTTTTTAAACAAGTACATAAGATATGGATGCAATAAAAATGGTCTAAACTAGAATGTTTGCAAGCAGACCTAGTGATGAAAACATGCAAATCCAATGCCAAATGCAAGGTCACTTCAAGTTATATAATTTTCCAATACTTTTAGTGTTTTTAATTACCTATATGTAATTATAAATTATGTTCTCAATCCATTTTAATTCATGGTATATTTCCATAATGGTCATTTGGTTCAAAGGTACAGGTATGCCTAGTTGGCAAGGCTTAAACATGTTTCTAAAATAGGGGTCAAATTCATTCTTAGCTCATGAAGAGTTGTTATAAGGATTTAAAAAGTTTCATGGTTATTTTAAGAGGTTTTATATCCATCATATATAGATAAATTCTCCAAGATATCATCCTTTGGATTAAGAAGCTCCCAGACCTCACAAAATGCTTGAAAATGGCTCTAATGGTCATCTTGGAATGTTCATATCTTCCATGAGCCTGTGCATGGGACCTGGAGATATTTGGTTAAGATGCATAATGTCCTCTAGGATCCCTTAGTTTCATTTTTAATAATATCCAATGTGTATCTTACATGAATAAATGCTAAGAGGGTTAGCCACTCCAAAACCCTCTAAGAAGCTTGATTTGAACTCGATGAGAGAGAATGGATAAAAAATCACTAAAATGGATGTTTAAATATTTAAATTAATTAATATGACATTTATAACTACCGTAAGGTTCATCCCATGCCACTAGTCCATAATTGCAAGTATAGGGTTATACAATAAGCCAAGAAAGAATATTTAATGCTAGAACATGGGTTCTTATAGATTATTAGGAGCTAAAATTCAACATGAAAAATGATGAGAAGATGAAAAAATTAATCATATTATAATTTCTCAGTTCATATGTGTGGGAGCACAAAATAGGCATTTTTAGTCTTCTAGACTAAAGAGGCCTAATTAGGCCTAATTGGGAGGATTAATGGATCGACACACACACTTGCCTTGGGTTTTGAACCATGAAAATTAATATAGATAATAATGGAGGAAAATGGTACTAAAAAATTGTCTCACTTATTATTTTAAGTTCTTAAATTTTCATACACAAGTGGACTTGTGTAAAAATAGGGCTACAAGAGGACTAGGCCTAGTGAAGGCTCTATAAGCAAAAGGGGGTCCTGGTGAGAGATAAATGGTTCTAAATGGATTGTTTCTAGTCTAATATTATTTAAATATTCATTTTATGAATAAATTTTTCACAACTTGAGCTAAATACAAATTTTATCCATTTTGGCCAAATTAGGCCTAGTAAGACAAAGAGGTCTTGTGACACCTAAGAGTGGGATTGATGATTACAAATAATGTGCCAGTTTGATATGATCCAAGATGATTTCCAAGTCTCCTTAGGATGTAGATATAATTTTATAAAATATATCATGATCATATTCTTTCCTCTTACCACTTGTCAAGAAGGATTTTCAGGCCCATGATGAAGGCAGTTTTCTAAAGGAGAGTGATTGAGGAGTTTCAATGCCACATGTGAGGAAGGAGTTCAGTTTGTGATGGAAACATGTTAACATCAGTTTCATAACTAATTTTTAACCTCATTTATATTCCTTTTAACTTATCCTCACCTTTGGACACTTGTCTTTTTGCCTCTTCAACTTCTCTCTTCTTTCTCTTCTTCCAAGTTCTATAAATGCAAGCCATTTTGGCTTTGAAAAAGGATTATAACTCTTGGAATGGTAGAATCCCTACCAAAATTGTACCTTTATTTGTACTTAAGTTAATGAAAATAAATATGGATATACTCTAAGTCCATTTTCACTATGTGTTGAAGTGATCCATCTTGAAAGTCAAGTATAGATTGAGTTAATCTTATTTTCATGTAATCCTTGAATGTGTTTCTACAAATGACTTCTCTCATAACATGTTTCATGAAGTGTATGCTTCTATAATATACTCTTAAAGTGTGTATTAGTTTGGTAGGGTCATATCTGACCTTCCCTTCACTTGCCTTCATTTGCTGATTTGTTATTTGCCTTCATGAGAAACATCAATGCTAAGGAGCTCCATTAATGGTGTTAAGGCTAGTTTGGTTGTCCTAGTTCATATGAAAATCCCAAGTGTATGAATGGAAGAAACTCTTGGTGTATCACCTTCTATTTTAGGTTTGATTTATATATATTTCTCTCCATTTTCACCCATAATAGGTAGTTTTAGAATAATAAGCACATCAAGTCATATCTAGGGAGATATCCCTCATAATATAAAGATTCATCTCTCCTACAAGTTCACTCAAAACTTGAGAGATGATTCCATGTTGCATCAAATTTTAGGAACCTCATAAATTATCCTAGGGTGCATAATTTGATGACAACAATTATTACTCAACCCCTGATGAATATAAAGATGCTTCAAAATATTTAAAATGAGCCATTAGCTCCTTTCATTATGTACATTGATATTGGTAACATATCTCTGACTATAAATTATGATGGGAAAAATATCCAACCTAATATCTAAAATCCTTTGGAAACATTTATAAAGAGTGGATCTAAATTACCACAAATAAAATCTTAGTCAAAAGCTTTACTAGTGATGTATTATAATGGTACAACCAATTACCCCAACATTCAATTTGTAAACTTGAAGATTTGGTTAATCCTTTAGTTAAAGATTTTCAACACAATGATTTTACCAAAAATTGTCTTATCCACTTTAACAATGATAAGTAATCTCCCACTGAATTAGCTCATGAATTAGATGGAAATAATTAGCCCATAGAACTAACCATAACATGACTGATGATAACTTGTTCAAACTCTTCGTCAATGATTTAACTCCTTATCTTCAATATAAGGTTTAAACCTTTTCTCCCCAAACACTTAATGAAGATCTTGACCAAAATAAACATTAAGAATTTCTCATGAAGAAATTTGAAACTAATCCTAAACTTTTAAAAGGATATTTTCAAACATATACCAATGTTATCACTAGTAATACTCTACAAAATAAACTAGGAGTTGCCAAAGCAGACATCCCTTCATCTTCTCACATACCACTTTCTATGTAGTAAATTAAACAACTCTTACCACCCTCTAGACCTTATACTTATCCTAATAATACTCCCAAGTCATATGATCCTAATCATTTTTGTTGGTTCCATTATGACATTGGTCATTCCCATGAATCTTTTAGAGGGATCACTAAATTTGATGTCTCCTATATGCTTTGTGATTCATTTAATAATGAATATATGATCAACCTTCATCATCAAGAGGACACTAATACTTCTAAAAAATGATAGGTTTATAAAGCTTCTACCTCAAATAACCAAAAATATTTTTCCAATAATCAACCCAATACCAAGGATGTTTGTGCTATTGATGCTAACTATGATCAATATTATAACAATTCCCAATATGTTAACACTACCAAGGTTAATTATCTTCACAAGACAACTCACAAAGATCCTATTACCAAACCTAAGAAGCCATATTTATAAAAACAACTTCTCAAATATACTACAACCACTAATATATCTTTGAAATCCAATGAATAACCACTTCTTCCTTCTAAACCTAAAACCACATCTATTCCTTCAAAATATACTTTACCTCTTAAACCTCATGTTGGTTCTTCTTCTAAATCTATTTAGAACTTTCTCAATGAACTTTACTTTATGCCTTATAATATTCCACTTATATATTTAGTTCATAATTCACCCTATCATCATAAGTTCATTATGCAACAACTCCAATAAATTGAAGATCCATCTTCTATTGATGAAGAACCACCTTCTATTAAATCTCAACCTATCAATGTCAATACCATTGAAACTAAGTGTCCTTCTTCCATAACTTATAATGAATTTCTTGAAGAGGACATGATCAATGATGATTTTTTTTGTATGATCCACCACTCTTTATTAAAATATACATTAATGCTACCCTTATTCATAAATTTCTAGTTGAGCTCTGGTATTAATGTGACATATTTGTGGCTATTCCAACAACTAGGTTATAATAAGGATCATCACAAGTAAACCCATCTTACTTGTTATGTTTTTGATAAAATGAATCAAAATCCACTTGGTTGTATTTGGCTTACATTAACCATCAGACCTTAGACCATTTGAACTAAGCTTATGGTCCTTTGCTTACCTTTATCATATAATATACTCCATGATCACTTTTGGACTCATCAAATGAGGGATATTAATTCTTCTGGTATCCAATGCATTAAATTATTAAATAATGGAAAATGATATAAGCATGATGCTGACACCAATCCATAGAGTATCTAGCTTCCTAATCCTAAATCTTAGTATCATATTCCTACCATTCCTAAGATCAATAGTGTTCCTTTACCTGAGCTCATCAACATGAATCTTTATTTAAAAGTCACTCTTATGGATTTATATAATGATGAACCTAATGAATTAAAATATACTTGAAATACCACCAAGATACCTCTATACATTTTGTAGTGTCTTCCTCCCTATTTACTACCTAGGGACTATACTATTCCCCTTTTTGATGAGATTACTAATTTCCCCCCTCCATGCAATGCTCAGGAGCCTTCTTTACCTAAATATTCCTTCACTTGCAATTATTTTAGAGTGGCCAATTTTTTTCAAGATCCTCTCATCATGTCTCCTCATACATTTAGTAATATTGGGATTTCACCTTTTGAAACTCCCCCTAATTCTCAAGCATGTAAAATTTCTCCAACATATGATGATAAGTACATAATATCCCAAGCTCAATATCAAGACTTGGATGTCCAAAATTATCAAAATACCCTAGCTTAAATTCATTATTTTAATTGGGATGTCCATACCATTTCTATAGATTATGACTTAGATCTTGAGGGTCATATGCTTCCTACCATTTCTCCTCTTATTTATACTCCTTGGGTGGTAGAGAAAATTACACCTTTTAACATATAGTTTACCACCTATTGATCTAATAATTACATCTACTCCTTCTCCCATCAAAAAAACCAACAACACTCTAATCCTTTTTGATCCATCTACTTCTTTTACTCCTGAGATTACACTTGATGCTAAGGCAACAGACATCAATCTAATACATTCTGAGTATGATCGTCATGGTAATCAAATTCTAGATATTAAAGTAGATTTTGACTATTATGGTCCTCTTTCTACCTTGCTTAATGATAAAGCTATTCATGAACTAATTCATGCTCAAGAACCTCAACTTCCTTAGTAACATCATAAACTTTAGAATTTTAAAACCAAAACCCCTTGTTTTAACAACTTCATTTCTAACATTAATCCTAAGACTAATCCAATCTCTTCTTTACCTAATGCACCATACCATTTCCAATATGGAAATGCCACACTTATCAAAGAACCCACTTTCATTGAATATGGTACTCCATCTTGTCCTCAACAAAGTATAGTTTCTTGTGAACTATCACATACCAAACATGATAATTTTATCTTATCATTTGATAAGTATCATGAGGTTTTCACCTAGTTCTACAAGAATATGATTGGTATTGACCATATCATTATGATGCATGAAATCATTACTTATCCTAATGTCAAACTTGTACATCAAAATCAAAGAAAATTTCCACATGAGTTTTCCACCTTATGTCGTAAAGAAATCATCAAATTACTTGATGGTAAATTTATCAAACTAGTCAACTATTTTGAATGGGTTTATTACATTTTTCCCATTTATAAAAAGGTCACTATGGTCATTCACATTTGTATTGATTTATGTAATCTTAACCTCACATATCTCAAGGAAAGCTTCTCTTTACCTTCAATAGATGTCATCAGTGATTCCACAAATGGTACAAAATGTTATCTCTTATGAATGGCTTCTTGGGTTATAATCAGATTCACATTACCCCTAATGACCAACATAACACCACATTCACCATGGAATGGGGCACATATTTCTATTCCAAAATTCCCTTCAACCTCAAAAATGTTGGAGCCACTTATCAATAAGAAATGACCAATATATTTAATTATCTTATCCAAAAAATTATTAAAACCTATGTGGATGATCTCATTGCTAAATCCAAAAGTTATAAGACTCATCTATCAAATCATTCTATCATCTTTGATCATCTTCTTAAATATTAGGTTAGACTCAATCTTTACAAATGTGTTTTTAGTGTCAGATATAGAAAATTGTTAGGATTCCTAGTTTCTCTCCATGGCATCAATGTTGACCCCACTAAGATTAGTGTTATCATCAACATTCCCATTCCTCATTACATTCCTAACATTCATACTTAGGAAACTTGGTGTAATTAGATGATTCATCCCTGAAATGGCCTATTGCATCCACTCCATCGATTATATTCTCAAGAAAGGAACTGATTTAGAGTGGATGGACCCATGTAGAAAATAATTTGATAACATTAAAGAGTCATTACTTCACCACCCACATTTCATCTTCCTACCAATGATCAACCCTTGATTATACACACTTCTTCCACACCTATATCAATTAGGTCAATGCTTTCCCAACAAGATGATACTAGAAAAGAGTATGACATTTATTACATTAGTCGATGCCTCATAAATTATTAAACACATTGTACTAAAATCAAATATGATTTCCTTGATATTTATTTTGTAGTTAAAAAACTTCACCATTGCATGCTTTACTAGACAAGTTATGTCATCATTCATTCTGACCTCCTTCATCATTTCTTCTTCACATCCTTCCTTCCTAGAGATAGAATTGGAAAATTAATGGTCCTCCTTATTTAATTTTATCTTTGTATCATCACTAAAAAATATGTCAAAGGGCAAGTCATAGTTGATCAACTTGTTATAACTCCTATGCTAGCTACCAATCAACTTAAAAATAGTCTTCTAGATGATAATATTATCTATATTAAATGTCTCAATCAAGATTTCTCACTTAAATATTAATTTCATAACTTTACCACTGATCTTGAATCAAATAATATTGATGAATCCTCTATTCCCTCTGATACTACTAAACCTAAAGTAGTTATCAAAGATCTTAAAATTAATGTAGACTTACATGAGGATACTTGGACCCTTAACTTTGATGATGCTAAATGCCTTTAAGGAGTTAGGGTAGGTTGAATTATTACCATTCCTTTTGGAAAAATCATACCAATATATTTTCAATTCACCTTTAATGTCACCAACAATATGGTCAAATACAAACCTCTAATCTTAGGCATGAGAGCTTCTCTTTATTTAGAAATTCAATATTTGAATGATTTAGATTATTCTCAACTTATTTTCTTCCAATTCAATGATTATTACCAATGTAAAAGTAAAAATATAATTACCTATAATCAAATTACAACCACTCTTGCTAAGTATTTCATCTCTTTGTCTATTTAGCCTATCCCTAGAGATAAAAAATCCATTATTGATTCCCTAGCTTTTTTAGCTTCTCTATTTCATCAACACCAAGTTCTTTTTGATCCTAACTTTTTATTCTAAATAAGAAAATCTCCATCCTCAACTCAACCACTATATTTTATTATCTACCACATCAAGGTTTTTACCATTTGATAAATCCCATGGTATAAAGACATCATTCAATTTCTAGAACATCAAACCTATCCTTCTAATTTAGAATCTCATAAAAAGACATGCATTCATAAACAATCTTTTAAGTATGTATTTTTACATAACATCCTTTATTAACATAATTTTGAAGGTACCTTGATCTATTATATTATACAATATGAGGTCCCTTCTCTTATTAAACAAGCACATGGGGGCATTTGTAGTGTCCACTATAGTAGACATGCTATAGCTCATAAATGCCTATGTATGGGTTACTTTTGGCCTATTCTTCAAAAGGATGCAATCAAATTTTCTAAAAATGTAATCCTTAACAAATTCATGATGATCTAATTCATTCACCTCTATTCAATCTTCAAACTATCAAATCTCCTTAACTATTCTCCATGTGGGGATTAGATCTCATTGCCAAATTACCTTACTCCCAAGATGGGCATGTCTTTATCATCATGACTATCAAATATTTTACCAAATGGGTTGAAGCCATTCCCCTTTTTAATGTCATTGGTAACACCATTGAAAAATTTATTCTTAATCAAATCATTTACCTCTTTGGTATTCCCCATACTATCATTTCTAAAAATGGTGGTAACTTCAAAAATAAAGAAGTCAAATAGCTTTGTGCTAAATTCAAGATCATTCAAAAAATTTCTCCACCTTATCATCCATAATTCAATGTCCAATCTGAGGATACTAAAGAAATTCTCAACAAAATTATCTAAAATAAAATTCATGAAACCCACATAAATTGACACATTCACCTCTATATTTCCCTTTGGGCCTATTAGAATAGCATATGTACTACCATTGGGAGAACACCATTCTCTCTAGTTTATGGTTTTAAATTAGTTCTCCCATTATAAGTTGAGCCTCCCTCTCTTTTTATATCTCTTCATGTATTACTCTTGATGAATAATTATGTAATGCTCATTTTCATTCTCTTGATCTCCTTGATGAACACCATTTTTTGTGTTACAACATAACCACCAATACAAGGTTGGTATTGCCAAACAACATAATAAACATGTTAAAATTTTCACATTTAGTGTTGGTGATCTTGTCCTTAAATTAGACTAAACTCATGATAAATAAGGTAATTATGGAAAAAAAATTATGGAATTCCTATTTAATCAAAAACATTCTTGGTCTAAGTACCTACTGCTTTCAAACCAATGAAGGCCATGTTTTCAAAAATCCCACCAACATGTAATTCCTTAAAAATTAATTTTATTAAACATTTATTTCTTTTCATGATTTTTATCCACATCTATCTAATACTTTTTGTAGTTTAATTACATAGATCTCTCCATCTACAATAGTTCCCTCTTCTTAAAAACATTTAGTCCTTCCTCATTGGTCTTTTGGTTTTTCCTTACTCTCATGAGTTTCATTGTAAAACTGTGGATAGGACCTGGTCTTTCTCATGATGCACCATAGTCTTATTTATTTTCATTCTCTTTTTTCACACTTTATGGCACCCTCATGTGCTTTTCTTTTATTATTTATAGCGTAAGACCACATAAATGATTGGCCTTCCTCATAAAATTACCATCTTGTCATTTATATTATAAAAAAAGTATTCTTGATCTTTGTTCTTAGCATTAGCTTTCACTTCTTTTGGTAAATGGAATTTGCACAATAATCTCTGTTATCATGTTTTCCTCCATTTCCCTCATTCTTAGGATAAGGAGACACACTTTAATATCTTTATATCCCTTTTTCACCCTTCATCACATTTTTTATGATTTTAAGTAATTCAAATTGTTCCATGTGCTATTCCACTTTATTTCCTCTCCTTTCACTCCATATTGGATAAAATAAGGTTGAAGTCAAGATATCACTTTTATTTCACCTAGATTTAGAAGTTTCTTAAACCCCATGATCTTTTAAGTTCTTTCTCTTTGAAACCAAGTCCTAATTATTCAAATGAAATTCATATTTAGCACCCATGCTTGGTTTTTCCAAATCTATATGAATTAGGAATAGAAAAATCCATCAAGAAAGTTAAAATCCAAATCATTTGAAAGAAAAAGCAATGATATATAAAAGGCAACATATAAATTTCAAAGTTCAAAATCATACCAAAAGACATGATTAAAAGAACATATTATATCTCTATTCAAATCTCAAACTCCATAGTTGGCCTCATAATAGAGATGAGGTCCATTGGGGTGTGGTAGGCTAATAGATTTGAATAGGAGAATTCAACAAACTCTATATTGTTACTTACTTTCTCACATATTTACCCAATCTTCATAGTAGATCGATGGGTTTTTAAAGGGTCTTGAGGAATGGGGAACACATTATGGGAAGGGAGGTCCATTTTAATTTTCATGCATATAGCCTTCATGGGATGATCTACATACTACATTTTTTTACCTAAGACTTTTGTGGCTAAGAGAAGTTTTTCAGAGTCTTTAAGGTTGATAGTCCTCTTGTTTTGACAAATCTAATTTGAGTGTATTGACTTCAATAAAGGGTTCATATACCTTGGTTTTTCCTTAATTTTCCTCTCCACACATTTCATTTCCCCACTTTATATTCAAATTTTGATTCTAAATCTATTTCCCTTCTTTAATTCCTTCTTCATCTATTAAAAAACATGTTAGGACTACTTTGTTTCAGTGTTATCTATACTTAGAGTGAAAAAACATGTTTGAGTAACTATGGATTACTTTTTTTACACCATACATTTACATTCCTACACTTAATTTTCTTCCTTTTACATTTAATCATTTGTTTTACTACCCTTCTATCATGGACACCCAAGTTTGTACCCATTTTTCCAATGTTGAGTGAGATTGGCCTGTTACTTCTCACTCATCAATGTTTCTTCCCTTTTATACACATTTTTCCATTGTTGAGTGAGATAACGTTTACTTATCACTCATCATGTTGTTTTACCATTTTGTTTCTTATTTTTCATTTGATGTTTTATTTCCATCCTTTTTGACATGTATTCTTAGTTTGACTTGGTGAGTTTTCCTTTCTTACTGAAGGTTTACTTGTTTGAGTTTTTTTTCTTTATTAGCCTTGGATATTTAGTTACCTAATTTAAACTTGTGTTTTACTTGGTCATTTGGTCTAACACAACACTTGTCACCCTAGTTTACCAAATTCCCAAGTATGTGCCATCCTCATAGCAATAATTATCTTGGCTTTCCTATGTTTATTTATTTTTACTCTTTAATTTTGTATTATTGGGTTTGTAAAAATTAGTCTTTGTTCTCTAAAAAATAAAAAATAACAACACAAAAAAAAAACCATCTAGAGATAACGTAAGTCAAGGTAGACATTAAATTTACTTTTCAGTTATTTCCCTTTTTTGTCATTTAGTTTTAGTTATTTTTTCTTTAAAATACCACAATTTTTTTAGCCTCAACATTATGTGTTCCTATGTTATTTATAAAAGTACCATCCCCTATTACACCTTGTGACATATGATGAGATTTGAGTGGGGCATATGTGTATACATAATATTTTCAACTTTTATCAAATACTGATGCTTTACATCTTGTATGAACTTGTCGAGACTCAATCTCTCTAAGTGCACACCCTAAGGGGTACACTAGGAAAGGGGTGGGTAGACCATTAATGCTTTCTAGTATTATTTTCCATTATTTCCAAATTATTACCAATCCAACTAACTTCTAAAAAACCATTCCCTAAGATATTAATCCTACATTGCACACTCCAATATTTTCCCACTTTCCATCCTTATTTTCATCACCTTAATATCCTTTTATCATTCAACTATACTATATAAACTAGGTCAAACCTATATATTTTTAGGATATTTTCACTTAGGAATTAGTTTAGCCTTTGGCCGACCTAACTCAGGACCTAGTGAATTATTATCCAAAATTGTATTAGGTCAACTAAGTTAACCCAATCAATCAAGATTTTTAGAAGGGTTTAGGGTAAAATCCACCTATATATAAAATATCATTTCATCATTATTTTAATATTCAATAAATATTTATTATTCACTCATGCTTTTTTACAATCTACTCTTCCACCATTCTACTTGAGGAGTCTTAGATTAAGGTTTCACCTTGGAGAATCTAGTTTTGTGGATAAGTCTTGGATGATTTGGACTTTATTAGTGGTATATAAAAATGAAAAAAACCTCTTTCAAAGCCACATTAGCCAAGAGAGATATTGAGTCTCAATAGATTCACATTTGGGTAAGTATTCTCTAACTTTATTCTTCTCTTTAGTAGATAAAAGTAGCATGTGTATTGGCTTTGAATACTATTACTCTTCATATTACATGTATTAGGGTCTTAATCATCCTTAGAATAATTGATATTTTCCTATCATGTTTTTATTATTTACTAACCTCTCATGTTTTGCCACAAGCTTTGGTGAGTACTAAATTAGATTTAATTTATTTATTATTAGTATAGGTGAAATATCAAAATTTAGCACCCCCTTAGGGTTATTGAATGATTAGGTTAGACTAGATGCTTTGGAACCCTCATTATTATGGTTTATTATTTAAATATATCCCCTAATCAAATATATTATATGCCCATATTGGTCATGCTCCCACTTAACAAATGTGTTCCTAGTCAGAAGTGTATGGTATGAACTATCTTCTTTGAGCTAGGATTACTTTATAGACATGATGCATTTTTGACTGCATACAAATTACACTCACTATAACAAAAAAATAATACCACTTGTATATGTATATAGGATTCCTATATAATCTCCAATCATCAAACTGACCTTACCAATCCATTTTGGGACATTTCCAACTAGTTTTTCCTTATCAAGTCATTATGAGGGTTTTAAAAGTATTTTATACCTATTCTGGTGTTAACAATTGTTCATATAGTATTCCACTCAAATTCCAAAATAATTCCTAGAGATCTGAGACTAAAACCTTCCCCACATCTCCTCAAAGGCTTAGGATATCATGTAGAGTTTACACATGCCAATGAGCATAATAAAAACCTTCTCGATCTTGGAAACTTTATTTTGTGAGCTTGAGAGACTTTAAAACACCATTTCATGATTATTCCTTCACCTCAAGATCTAAAACTTCATGAAAATTCTTGAAACAACCTGTTATACCTTTGAAATAACCCACATGATCTCTATCACCTTGGAAACTGACTTTAACCCTTTATTAGGCCACACTAGGTCTCTTTGCACACTGAGCCTAAACTTGTAAGCCATACTTAGTCCTTAAAAAAATTTAACCCTTTTGAACATATCTCAATACCTCAAAATCATGTCATATATAATTGTATAATTATCATGCACTACATGTACACCTTTCAGTGCATACACTTCTATGTCATCATCACCATGCCTCTACAAGCCATTTCTATGCTTAGGAACTAGGGCATCAAATATACCTACTAGGTACCACACTAATTTGAGACTTTAATAACACTATAGATAAAATTTTAAACTCATTATTATTCCAAAAAACCTTATGCCATTCTCAAATAATTCCACACATCTTCTCACAAGCCTTAGCTCACTTACTCCACTAGGCTTCACTATACATTCCTTTACCAAGAGAAGACTAGATTTCATAAAACACCATGTATCTTCAAAATATCACTTTTTGGAAATCAATGAAACTCATTTTACATTTGACATCAATGAAAAAATTAATTTATCAACATACAAAGAGGAAAAAATATCAACAATTTCCCCTTTATCATTGATGGCAAACACTCTATTAAGGTAGATCAATCTCATCTCCTCAAGCTGGATCTCCACAAAATAGGTATTTCTCTAAATCAAGTATTTCTCCACTTTCAAAATTAATAAAAAATTGTCATATAAATTCTCCCAAGTTCATCTAGATATAATCCATTTATCCTTGGACGTAATCACTTATGGAACATGCAATCTCCCCCTTTGTCCATACATACTTCTCTTCAAGATTTTCAAGATACTTGAGCTAGCTCCACATACATATATGCTCTACCTATATCATGTAATTTAAAACCATAAAATAACTTATTACAACAAATACATATCTAAAAATAATACCATACCTTGAATGAAGATAACTTCACCCATATATGGGTGCTAATGATGACCAACATATTTTATGCAACAACTATTCTTTTAGGGACCACATGGCCTTCTCCATAGGTCATCAAACCTTTTCACATGAAGATAACAACCATTACTTACTTTTATATTAAAAAACAGATCCTATGAAGTCACAAACCCATCTATGACTATGCTCATAAGGCTCACATGTCTTGAAAACACTTCTTAACAGTACTTCAGAGAAATTTAGGGTAAACCTCCAATCTAAACATAAAGAGTTATCTTTAAATGATTCTAATATCAAGAATACACTTAATAAAACTATTTTCACTCTAAGAACCAACTCCAAACTATGGATCACATTATCAACACTTTATACCTTGAAAGAGATTGGTCTTACATACCAATCTTCAATTCTCACACCATTTGGGTTGTCTTTACTACATAGGCATCATCTTGTAATCAAAAATGCATTTTAATCAAGATAAATATAGTAGGAAACATTTAGATAAGTCCATATAATAATACAATGATATCTTATATGAAAAATAAGAGCCATTTTTATCATGAACATTCACATTAGGTTTAATGGACACAAGAAGTCTTAAAACCCTCATACCTTTATTCATCATGTCTCTGAGCTAGACCTTAATAATTGGGATCAATATAACCATTTCAAAACACTTAAAATGGTATTAAATACCTTAGAACATATTCAATCACTGTGATCATCCATACAATGTGTAAAACACTAATTCAAGCTCAATAGAGAGGTTTTAAATCCACCTTAGTCCTCCTATGTCCTCTGAGTAATAACATAATTAACAAACTCTGACTTTGACCCATATTTAATGTACTTATATGAATATCCAAGTCTTGAAATCACTTTAAGGATAATATATAGGAAGTCTACTTCAACTTTGTGTTTTACACCAACAAGTTTTGACCTCTTCCCTAGTTTCTATAGGCAAAATAATGTTCCCAAGTTTATACACAGTCATTTGAATTCAAACCCCAATAGTTACAATTTTCAATGCCCAAAGACTATTCTTTGAAGCATTAAATTGACTGCCTCTAGCACGTCACTACACATAGGTCTAACTTTGGAATCTCATAACTTGATATAGAGAATACATCAAGATACCAAACATATAGGGAAGGATCTTGTCACTATAGAAAACATTTTCATGAAAATCTTTGACTAGAGTTGACTTTCTAGGTTTAAGTAATAAATGCATAAATAAATTGGTCTCTTTATACTTGTAAGACATTTAATGACAGTCTAGTTTCTCTTAATCTAGAATGGCACTTTTCTCTCTCTAAAGGATCATAATAAATACTAGAACATTACAAATACATCTATATAACCCTCATAACATCCTCTATCACCTAAATGAATTGTAAACACTCTTTGTACCACTACCAATTCTCATAAGATATTTCATGCCTTGGAAACTATTCCTCTTGCCTCATTAGGCTAGTTAAGGTCTTATAAATATCTAGGTGCATACCTATTCATAAAGACCTACGTATTTGCATTTACTTTACAACATTATATAAGGGTTCTCCAACTCATATGCATGTTAAAACACATTCATATAATTTCTCATGCCTCTTTACCTTGAATATTGACCATGAAGCCTTAACACATTCCAAAACAACTCCAACAACGTTCCTTGTAGCTCATCATCAGCTCTTTATCTTATATAAACCCATTCATCTCTTCATGTGATCTACTCTTAAAAGCTATAATTTATCTCACTTGAAAATGGTTGGTAAAATATCCTTCATACCATCTTACAAGGCCTAGAACAAGGTTCTGAAAGACACCTTGATGCCTTGACCTGATTCATCCATGTTATGACCTCAACATAACATTAATCAAGCATATTTATACATATACCTTTATTTAAACATGTCTTCAAATTTATTATGTTTTATTTTTGATTTGTCTTCAATATAATCCTTCTTCTCAGTAAATATTTTTAGTACCATCATGTAGTCATGTATGTAAACCTCAACCATGACCTTCAAAAGCTTACCCATATTATGTTTACAAGATCACCTTTAAGATTTCAAGCCTCCTATAAAGGACCTAATTTGATATGAATTTTCTAAAGAATAACCACTAAAGGGGGGGGGGGGGGGGTAAATCAATGTAAAATCTTTTGTTTCAAATCTATCCTTCATTCATTAACCTTTCAAACCAATAGAGTGATAAATTAATGCATAGAGAATAAATCAAATAAACAAGAAGAAAGATATCAACACATGAATATAAGAGATATATGGGAAAAAATCATAAAGAATAAAAAATAATTAAAATACACTTATAATACTATCTTATAAGTAATGAATCAACATTTAGTGAGATACCAACCCCACAAGGAGCACCAATCCCTCATTAGTCAAGCATCAACTCAACTAGTCCTTTAACAAGATCCAACTTTCAAGGAGGATCCAACCCCATAAGTGAATTCACACAAAACCAACCACTTTAAAGACACTTTTAAAATCCCAAACCTATAAGGTAGATCCCACTCCCTCTTGATAAAGCACCAACTTAGTTAAGAAAAACTTGATCACCTCAAGATAACTTGTTACTCAACTAACAGATGATGACCTCTTTTTCAGTTATCTATCTTCTCTTTCTAGATTAAATTCTCTATAATATATCTATAAAACACTTTTGATTCATCTTTTATGGTATCTCAATATACAATCAGCTCATTCATCTCATCTCAGCCTTCTACCCCTCTCAAAATAGCCTCCAGGCTACTTCGCTCAAACATGCCTCTTAATAGGCTTATTAGGTCAATTGACCTTGTTATCTACATGAATAAATTATGATGTATGTTCATGAGTTATAATATTATCCCTTTGATTGTATACATGACCTACTTATACTCCTTCAAGATTTATTTTCTTTGCTTGCTCTCACTTTCACTTAACTAGCCCAAATAGGCATAATATGCCTTGTGTAAATATAAGACTCTTTCTTGCACCCACCTTGGTCAAAAAAACATATATTCATACTTGGATCACCCATTTAACAATTTAATACACATTTTTCACAAGTGAATCACTCACTATATAGGTAGGTCATTACCGTTAAGAACCAAAAACCACTGTTAGGCCTAATGGAGACCTAATGCAATTAGGTCTATCTCAATCACTCATTACCACTCTAACCCCTTGGAACATATTAATATTCATACAATGGATAAAATATTTAATACATACTTAAAATATACCCATTGTAAATCCATATATTTGCATAACACTATTTATCTTTTTTGACTCCTTGAACCACACCATTAGGTCTATTCTCCATTAGCCCTTCTCACTACCATAAATTCAATCTCACATAACTTAAGCATAAAATTAA
The DNA here is from genome assembly GCA_037957365.1 of Torreya grandis. Classification (NCBI taxonomy): domain Eukaryota; kingdom Viridiplantae; phylum Streptophyta; class Pinopsida; order Cupressales; family Taxaceae; genus Torreya; species Torreya grandis. The sequence continues at coordinate 62,965 of JARHVA010007755.1, read as the reverse complement.
CATAATAAAAAAATATACCCTTAAATAAAATGTATATAATATTAATGACCTAAAGGTAAAAACCATTCTCTTGAAACATTCCCACATAGGTCTTAAAGCCTCTAACACACTCTTGTAACATGACCACTCAAAACTGTCTGACTTCTCCAAAACCCAGTCATAAACAATTGACTCTCCACACTTTTATAGGGACTTATAACTCATAAAAGTAAATTAAAATTAAAATTTGAGACCTAAATAACATATTCACAAGAAATTTATTCTTCAAATCTAGGCAAAACACTCCAAAGTCATCTCTACTAGATGACTACACAGAACTACCAACAAGCATGTCAACATAGTCATGATAAGTGTTGTTTTTAACTCCTTTAAGGACACTTCAAAAACATATAATGATTATTAAATGATCCTATGTGACATATATAACATAATATATATATATATATATCATTTATTCTAGTGTCAAATATTGGTCTTATAGAAAAATTTGTTTTCTTTCTCTTTCACAGTCCTTACACTATTAGATAAGACAATTTGGCTTCCATATCTCAACTCCTTAAAGTGACTCTAAAAATTCCATAAATAATGGATAGTTATTTTATATCCTAAATAACAACATAATATTCATTATTTGATTCAAATAAGTTCAAAGATACTTCAACTCATCATTGTCACTTACTGAGAATTGTCATTCTACCTTGTGAACCAATCATGATGATTTTACATTCCAACACCTATGTATACACAAAAAAGAATTATTTATTCATTATTATTATAATTATAAATATTTATAACATATAAAATCACAAATTTATATAGGTCTAATGACAAATATAAAGTTGATAGATCAAACTCTAAAGCTTACTCGACTATCTTAACTCACTCAAACAAGTCATTTTATGAACACCATTTTCAATATTTTTAATGAAATAAAACACATATAACCAATATTAAAATTAGTTATATGTCTTGAAAAACAACCTAAATAAATTTAATCCATTCTTAATCCACTACAACTCATCCTTAAACACATTCTCAGTCTGATTGTTTTTTCTCATTGTCTTCACCAATTTAGCGATAGGTTATCTTGAGTGACCAAAATAGTTGACACAGGATATAAAATTCCTATATAAATTCATTTTCATAAATCATGATTCTCTATATTCTTTATTTTTCCATTTTCATACTTGGTCTAATGCAACTTTTGTCTTCTACATTAACTTCTTAAAAAATAAGCATTTTCTTATAGGTTCCACTCACTATCCTGATAAACTATTACCACTTGGAGATGCCTATAGGATTCCTATAAAACATAAAATAATAAAAATAGTCTTACCAATCCAATCTATGCCATTTACCATAATTTATTCCATATCATGTCATTACGAGGGGTTTAGAAGGATTTTATACATGTTCTAGTGTTAACAACTATTCATACAATATTTCCACTCAAATTCCAAAGTAATGCCTAGAGATATTATTAATTAACCTTACCCATATATCCTAAAAGGATAAATATTCCATTTAGTGTTTACACATTCCAATGAGCATAAGAGAAACCTTCTCAAGCTTTGAAACCTTATTCTGTGAGCCTGAGAGAATTCAAAACACCATTTCATGATGTTTCCTTTACCTTAGGACCTAAAAATTCATGATAATTATTTAAAAAACCTATTAAATATATTAAAAAAAACTCACATGAGATATAAAACCTTGGAAATTGACTTTGACCCCTCACTAGGCTACACTAGGCCTCTTTACATACTAGGCTTAAATTTGTAAGCCACACTTATTCCTTGAAAACAACTTGAACCCTTTTACATAGCTATCAATACCAAAAAATCATGTCATATATACTTTTACCATTATCAAACATTAAATTTTATACCTTCAAGTCCATACACATCCATTTCTTCATCACCATGCCTCTACAAGCCATTTCCATGAGTAGGAATTAGGCCATCAAATAGACCTACTAGGTACTACACAAATTTGAGACCTTTATAACAATGTAGATGCACTTTTAAACTAATTATAATTACAGATAAACTCATTCCATTCTCAAATACAACCACACATTATCTTACAAGCCTCAACTCACTTAATCCACCAGGCTTCACTATGTATTTCTTTACCAAGATAAGACTAGTTTTCAAAAAACACCATGTATCTTCACAAAATCCATTATGAGACATCAATGAAACTAAAGATACATTTTAAATAAATTAAAACATTAATTTATTAACATAACAATAAGAAAAAAACCTTAATATCAAGCATGTTTGATCATCTTGAAAACACTTGAATCAAGCTGGAAGGGAGGTATAAGAATGACAAGGCAAAGTTATAGCATGATAAGACCATGAAATATTTGGACAACCATAAAAACTCATAAGGAAAAGATAAAATCATGAGACTAATGATAGACTAGGACTCAAAGAATTCGGTTGACCCCTTTCTAGGTCTAGGACTAGAAAGTTGTCAACTTTTTTGGTGACTCAGTTGGCTTAACCAACCCGCTAGTCAAGAAACTTGAAATATGCTATGAAAATCATTAGTTGAGATCTAAGGACTTATGTAATCAGATTTTAAGGATATATTTATGTATTTAGTAAAGTTTACATGAATTTACATGGACTTTATCTTATACCTTGCATACTTTATAACAAGACAACTTCTGTAACAACTCAAGGACTTACAACAACAACAACAAAACACATAGAGCAACAAAAAGGAAACAATACCTAGATCTAAGAAACACACCTAAAAATACATAGAAGAAACAAAGGATATAATCAAAAACTTGTGTAGACCATACAAATAACCCAAGCAACTAGCATATATAGCTAACCTCAATGGATCTTGTCCCTCCTAGATCAAAGGGGAAGTTTCTTGGGACTCTCCTCCCATAAGATAAATAGTTATGTGAATCAACTAATTACACAAATAGAAAATTAGGTAAATAAGTATTCTTGTTTAAAAACTCACTTATGACATCCTCAAGTGCCATATCATATAAAAATAAATGGCCTATGAACACATACTCACTTGGTGTATCAAAGTTTACTACTCATGAATGATTTTGACTTCTTGAAGGGATATCGTGTACTTTGGGACTCCATCATGATGGTTACCTCCTAGCTCCACAAGATCATATACCATTAGGATTTCATCTTGAATCATATAGTCAAGATCATATTTAAGGACCTTAGATACTATTATAGTTTCAACTTCAAGCTCCCTTCTTGTCTCAAATAACTCTTCTTCTATATGTAGACTCATCATCTTGACAACTTGAAGACCTTAAAAAGGATAAATACCTACTATAAATAGACCAAGTCCCTTTTTACTTATGATTTTTAGTCTTCACATATTTCTCATTAGTTGAAGGGATAGTTTCAACTAGAATAAGATTTTGGTAACCTTATCTAATGACCTCAAATAGATCATCTTCTAATGGAACAACCTCTTGAGATGGCATGCTTATGTATCTACCTTACCATTTTGGTGAAATCATATTTTTGAATCTAAACTAAGTCATGACAGTCCTCTAGAAGAAGATAACCTAAGCCTATGATCTCAAACAAGTCTTGTAAATTATCTCCTTGACATATTCATGGAACTATAAACAATCTTTGGCATCTTTAAAGAGTGAATGATATTATTTCTTTCTAAGGGGTGTTCTAAGGACTAGTTCCTCTTCAATATTTGACAATTCATCATCATAAACTACCACCTCAACTCTATTTTAATTTCTTATCTCTTTAAGGATAAGTTTTCTCTCAATGAGTGGCATAGGATATTCTTGGAGTGACTCTAATAGAGATGAAAGGTATGTCACATTTACTTCATTTAGTTGCTTCTCTTCAATAGTTATAACTTCTTCCTCTACACAATATTTTGGATGGATCTCCATGAGGGTAATGACTTTTAATATTAAGAGAGAGAGGGGTTAGGATTGAATGACCTCAAACTTTTTTTTATATATCTTCACCCTTATTTGATTATAACACTTGGTTCCAATATGAAAACTTACTCTTAGGATTTTATTGCATAGTGTGCACTATTGTTTGGGCCATGAATGGGGGTATTTGTAGATGAGATGGCATTATTATTATAAATTCTATGGACTAATGTAGATTGTTATCTATATCCTTAATTTATTTGGCAATTAATGCTTTAAAATCAATCTTTGATTGATCATGATGAATGGTTCCTTCATTACCTACTCTTCCTTGCTCTTGCATTCTCTTTTGAATGGAATTTCATGATGGAAAAGTTTATAGGGTTTTTGAAGGTTTTTAAGGGATTTTACACTCAATTCAAGGATTTTTTGGAGGGGTGGTGATCATCTCAATATAATATTGACATAGGATGGAGGAGGGAAGACAAGGTGGATGATGGTTAGTTGGTTTCCCTTCATACACTATCAATCTATCTTAAATTTTGGATATTAGGCCCTATATGTTTAACACATAAATTTTGCTTCTAGAATAACCCTTCCTAATGAAATACATACACTCTTAATTTTCCTAATGAAGTGAAGTTATAACACCCTTAATGACACAATTTATGATATCTTTCCCATATACCTTTAATGTATCAATGTTCATTATGTGTCTCTCATGATATAATAGGGTTTGTTTAAGGCCACATATTGAATGGATTAGGTTATTAGTGGGGGTATAAATAATGTTATAATACTATCATGACTAATTATATGAGTGAATAGGCTACCAAGGAAGTTGATGGGTCTCATAACAAAGTTTTTAGTCATGACAATAGGGAGACTCATCATAGGACTGATAAGGGGATGTATGGTTGATAGGGGTAGAATAGTGTTGGTAGGGATCATAATGATATTAAAATGGGTCAATAGGTTACTCATAAAGAATTAAATAACAACATTCTGCATCATATACCTCTATAATTAATCATTATACACATGAGAATTAATGAGACTATAGATAATAACTCATCATATCCTTAAAGTGAAGCATTGTCATGAATTTTACTATGACTCCTAATTACAAACTTACTAATTTGGTGCTTGAAGTCCTCTGAGATGACTAAAATTGATACTATTGAATGTCTTTAGTTCTTTAGATGTCATCTAAAGCTAACAAATCATGCTTCAAGGTAATTAAATCTTGTCCCACTGGGTGTGCCATAATTTTTGGTGATTTAGGTTATACCCTTATTGAGGAGAAGAGTGTTCATGTCCAAACCTCAAACCTATTCCAACATTAGAATGACCTATAGGCTATGGGTTACCTAATGTGCAGGTCAAACTTATAGATTTTATGGGGATATCTCCCTATATTTTTCATTTTATTGCTATCTTTAAGTCTTAACTCTATTGGGGTGAAAAGGGTAAAGAGGATTAAATAAATAAAAACCTATTCTAAAGTAGTGACTCACTAAGATAACAATTCCATCCACTTGATATTGAACTCAAAATAACACTGAAGGAATAAGCAAAGGATTTAATCACTTTATATAATAGTCTTTATGCATAAATATTTCATGTAGAGGTTGATCTTTGATGAATGAAACCTGAGGTCAGAGAGAGAAAGGTCTAGTTCCAGACTTTTATAGTCATATGTCCACTCATGAATTCAACCATCAACCTTCTAACACACTACTCGACCTACATAGGACAATTTTTAGCAACTATGTGAAGGAATTATATCTATAAAATGGAAATAAAACCACTTAATCATGTCAAATAATAAAACACACACTAGAATCTAATCATAAAGAAGTTGAAGCAATCTATTAACTCTTTTAGAGGTCTCATAAAGTACAAGGTCACATAGATTTTCCTCATACCAGCCTGAAGCATGACAAGAAAGATATTAATTCCTTATTAAAAATAAATTTTAAAGGAGAAGAGGGAATATTCCAAGCATGGGAAAGGCCACAAATGAGGCCATTGTGGCATATGGAAATTACATAGGCCTATTTAATATCCTCATGCATTGACATGAATTTAATGGGTCCAATTTAAAATTTGGGAAAGATGTGGAGGTTTTAACTCCCTCATTTTACTTTACTCAAGATAAAATCATGCTTAAAATAACCTATTATTTCCTTTAATGTGCATGCAGAATGGTTCATGAAATTACCTCTAACCTATCATAATGGCTTTTATTTTGGGGTGTGCTGACCTAGATGATAATTACCAATGTTTGAATATGATCAATAAATGTTACCATTCAAATTTTTTCCTTATATACCCTTATACTTGAAATTTAAGTATTCCTGTTTTCTATTCTTTCAACCTTTTACTCAGATCCATTGCTTGAATAATCAAACAATTAAATTAGGCCCCCAATTTATATTTTCTCCTCTGGGGGTCTCTTTACTATTTTTAGCCACTTGGAGTATTTTTTAATTTTCCAAATCACTAAAAATATGTTTTTTTATATTATATAATCTATTTATAATTTTTCCATATATAAATCCTCCTTTTGACCTCTGGTAAAGGCTCTTTTAGACGTGGTTTTGAACATGGACTCCATTAACAAAGATATGAAAACTTGGTTTTTTTATATAAGTATATTAGAAGAATGAGACCACTTTTAAAAATTAAAGGACACTAAAATACCTCCATTTAAAATTTTAATTCATTTCATTGAGTATAACTAAAAAAAACATCTTTTAAGGTTGCCTCAATCTGCCTTGTTAAATTTTTGAGTGTGTGTAGGTCTAAGTTTTATCATTTTGTCAAGTTTTATGAGGTACCAAGACTTAATTATTTTTTAATTAAGACAAATAGTGACCAAAAAAAATATTCTAATTTTTTTTCCATTATTAACTATTAAAACTCATAGTAATCACATATTTTAACCTAATGCACAATCAGAAATTATGAGTTGTGAGACATATAGAGAAATAATAGGTGAATATTGAGATTTATAAGTTATAAATAACTCATTAATTTTTTTTGACATGTAAAAACACATAAAAATTATCCAATAATTATATTTTATCATTTAATTCTTTAAGTGCCTCAAAAACACTTTTTTGACTGTCCCCACTTGCATGCCAAAATCTTGAATCTTGCAAATTTTCCATTCTCCATTTTTTGAATTTATGAATTTGATTAATTTAAATATTTTTTATAATAATTAAAATAACCCTAAATTTACTCACAAATTTTCACATAAGGTTAAATCCATCTGTCATACATTATAGCCCTCCAAGAAGCTTGCCTAGCTCTGTGTTGATTGTCAACAAATAAGCATAGTATTGAGACAAAAAGGAAAATGATTACACTATTAGTGTGACCTAAATAATTACATGGTAACTTATATACACTAATTAATATTAACATGTAACATGACTATAGAGACTTCAAGATGCATTTTTATTAAAACTAGCTAGTGGGTTACTTGAGTCAAAGACTGTTTATGACTGTACGAGATCTATAATAAAATAGTGGATGATTAAAAAAACCATGAGGAATTAATTATTGAATATAAATATATATATTATCAACATTATAATATTTACCAAAAATGATAACCTAACTCCTCTTGTAGATGCTCCAAAGTCACTTCTTTCTCCAAAATTGTCAATGGATGCCTATGTGAAAGATTGGGAGAGTGTCTGAGGTCTATAAAGAAACATCAAATTATTCAATTATTATCTAAGAAAAATTGATGTTATGAAAACCTAAACTACATCATTATGACCCTTTTTATCAATATGGGGGTTATATCACCTCTCTAACAACTTTAACCCTTCAAATCTTCTCTAAACTAGCCCTCAAGCTTATGACTATGTATATGGCTTGAAAACAATTTCTCAACCTTGGCCATGATTTAATACCAATTTATTTTTATGTGAAGTGTTATGAGATCAATCTTGAGAGTGTCTTCAGCATATTCATCTAGTTATATGACTATAACCTTCATAAGAATATCTCCATATAATGCTTGTGAGAGCACACTAGGTTAATGAACTTTTTAATATTATGTTGTATATATAACCCATGAAAGATGATAATAATGTATTTAACACATCATAGACACCTTTCTTGCCATGAATTTCAACTTGAAAAGTCCTACAATTTAAAATCACTATGTCATTCATCTCACTGTATCATGGTTTCTTCATTGCATAAGCTAGTAACCAAGACTTCTCAAGTGTAAGGACTGCAACCTCTAGGTTAGACTCAAATAAAATGAGTGACCTATCATTATTGACACCTTTAATTTCATGAGACATTTCTTTTAATCCTTTTATTTTTTCTAAATTTAACCTAGCTATATCACTTTCTTATGCTGAGTTATCTCACACCAACAACTCTCTCTAGAGCACAAAACACTAATTTTTACTTGAAGAGGATCTTTTCTTTCCACCATTAGATAATCCAATACACTAGGACTGATTCTTCTTTTGAGCTTTAATAAAACATCTTAGGATCACCTTGTATTATATTTAGAGCTACCAATATATTCTTTGGAGTATCTTTGAAGCTCACTATATCATCTTTAGAGCTACCTAGAGCATCTTTGAAACTCACTATATCATCTTTAGAGCTCATTGGAGCATCTTTAGAGTATGTTTAGAGATCACTGTAACATCTTTAGATCATATTCATAGCTCACTATGGAATATTTTGACTATTGAGACTCCATAAAAGTGATGAAATACCATCTAATCATTTTTTATCATCATGAAAATAATTTATTTAAGTTGGAATGGAGGTATAAGACTAACAAGGAAAAGTTGTAGCATGATAAGATCATGGACTGATTGAACAATCATCACAACTCACAAGGAAAAGATATAATCCTAAGACTAATGATCGATAAGGACTCAATGCATTAGGTTGACCTCTTTCTATGTTTGGGACGAAAAAGTGGTCACTAATACCTTCTCACAAGGTCTCTTCATGTAATGACAAATGTCATGAATAGGATTCTCAAGTTCTTAAAACTTGAAAACTGACCTTAAAACACTTCTTGATGATCTTATACCTTTCTCATATGTCTTTCATACTCCTTAGAAAATGTCATACCTCTCAATGATGTAATTAAACAAGAAAATTCTATAATTACCTCATGAATAACCTTTGACATTAATGCTAAACCTCAACAACAAGAACAATTATCAATAAGAGGCACTAAAGTTAATGGTGGAGTTTAACTAGGAGATGGATTCACACTACAAGGTGAAGACTAAATACAAGCTACATACTTAGCCTTATTTTTACCTATAAATCATGATTATTTTTTTAACCCATAATATGTTACAACTCAATAATATCCATATTCAAGAGGGATGGCCTATGTACTCTATTAATTTGTTCTAGTAATCATGAATGCTTGGTATTAATGTCTCTGAATTCCACCTAAAATATTTAAACCTGTGTAACTTTCTCTCTTGTAAAATTTATCTTAGGCTAAATTTATTGTAATGTTATCCCTTGAATATTTTGTTTTAAATTATTTGAAGCTTACTAAGGAGCTGATCAAAACTGGTCCTACTAATTAACTTTCCTTTGGAGTCTAGGGCCTAAGATAGTTTTAATTCATACAAAATTTGAAAAACTAGTTTCTCATGTTCTATGAATTTTGGGATTAGGGCCTCCATAATTTCAACCCAATATATTACCTCCTACATCTATATTACCACCAAGTTAAGGGTATTGGTTGCCTCTATTAGTATTATCAAATCGATATGGCTATAAGCCTTATTTGTAGTGTATAAAACAATAAAATTCAATTATTTCTCATCCTCTTGTAGAAAATAAATAATTTATTTTTCTAAGTAATATGAGAAGTTAATTAATATCTCATTGAAATAATAATGTCCAGGACCTTTCATAAACTTAATTGTGCATTTTTTACATCCACCGCAATTTATCTGGGAACATGAATAATTTGTTATTATTCTTGGACTTGATCTAATTCTTATTGTATCTCTCTTCTATCTTCCTCAATCCCATCATGAATTTATAACAAAGCTTCTTCTATGTCTATAAATAAGATTTAAAATCTTCATTGTAAGGAGACTAACCAAGTCTCTTGGTATTTCTATTAGATAACTAGAAGACATCTTGTCTCTCTTCCAAAACTATGCCCTTACCAAAATCATCCTCAATATTCCTCTTCTAGAATCTCAGGATGGTCCCTATAGATTTTTCAAAGATGGAACTCACTAAAGTAAGATATGTTATTGTTATATTATGCCTTTGAGAGGCCTAGGATTCCAAGTTATTATCCCATTAAAGAATCACCAATTGACTGGAATAAAATTTTCAAGTGTCCCTAGAAATAGTCCTAGTCAATAGGTCTCCTAAAGATATCTCAAATATTTATCTTGTAAGGGGTCTTTTAATGATGTCCAAATGATATTAAACCAATCAATACAACTGAATTGGGGCATTGGATGAATTGTGTATATAGGATTATTCTTCCCATACTTACTGGATGAAGCTACAATAGTCATATGGATAGGATAAGAAAAATTCATAGGCAAGCCCAATTAGGTGTAAGATGGATGTAATTATTCACTTTGCAAGGTTCACATAGTATTCTTAATATGAACCCTTTTGGACTCAGGGATAAATAAGAGAATGGTGACAAAGGTAAAAATAGTGGAAGTGGTGATAATTGGTGCTAAAGAAGTAACCTCAACACTGTAAATAGTTTGGATTATAGAGACAAGAGGAATAGAATAAATGACTTCAACTTTAGGAACTATTATAGATGGTAATACATTAGGACTAAGAGAGACAAGATCAAATGAACTGACAAAAATGGGAGAAATAATTAAAACAATTATAATTGTATAAATAACAAGAATTAAAAACATATATGGAGTCATATCCTCACCTGATTTATCAACCTCTAGTGTTGATTTGCCTTTTACTCATTTTAGTTTTAGGACATTAACTCTTTGAAACATTTCCTTCTCATCTTCATCATAGGTTCACTTTTGTGGATGGTTGTTCATGCCCCCTAGGTCATTCTATATATGGTGTGTCGATAGTTGTGCTCACAAGACTTACACACTATAACAAAGAGTTACCCTAGGACATGTGCATTAGGTTTCTTCTTATAACAAAGAGTTACCCTTTCAACTAAGGATGGATTCATATTAGTAGTCAAAATTATAACTTCCACACCTTCAATTACAAGAGTTAAATAAGTAATAGGAAAAATAAATTCTTGTAAATTAGAAGAGTCAATGCAAATTGGCTCTTCCACTCTCTCAAGAGAACCAACAATATTAAGAACTTCTTCCACCTCAAGATCTTAATTCACATCTTAAATTGGCACCCAATATTAGGGTGTCCCCTCTTTTGATGGTCTTGGAGTAGCTAGGGCTTCCTTCACACCATGTTATTGATTTGTAATAGTCATCATAATGGGTGGAATTTGATATGGTTCCCCTTTGTCCAGGGGTGGCTGAGAAGGCCTATTATTCCAAAATTTTATAGTAGCCCATCCACTTAGAGGTGAAATCCTAACATGTGCCTCTATAATTATAATTTAAGGATATCCTTATATTATTTTTAATAATTATTCAATTAGTCCAACCATATGAGACCTCTATAGAATATGAGCATCATCATTTGTATTCAAGATTAAAAATTCATGGTCATAATTTTCATGATAGTAAGGGATACCTAGACTTTGGATATGCTTTTTAATCCAACCATGAGGATCCCAATATATGTGTGGTAGGGTGGTAAATGAATAATACTCCCTGAATTTTCTAACCTCTCCAAAATGCTTAAAGTTAGCATAACATATTTGGCCAATCATCAAATGAGTTTCATGAAATTTACTCATTTTCTTCTTTAAGTCTTCATTAATTCCCCACCATAATTGGTATGTGATCTATTATTTGAATATATTATCTATCACATATTTTGGGAACAATAATGATGCAACATTGTTCCCTATGACCATGATCACTATATATTTTGGGGAGAGCCAATAAACCCCTCTTGGAATCAATATATCAATAATTCCTTTTAATATTTTAGGCAATGGTGATTCATGAATTTACCTCCATACCTAGGGATACACATCCTTTACAATTGTGACTATGTTCTTATTATAGATGTAGAGGAATGAATAGGATTCACATATCTAATTTTTTATGTAATCTAGAGTTGGGCTCTATAATGATCCATTATTCATGTAGATTGTTTGCATGACTACATATAAAGAGTAAAACATAATGTAGAAATAGCCTCCCATGGACTCTTATATTTATGAAATACATATCCCTATATCTTGACACTAATTATCTCTCCTAAGGTGAAAGATATCATCGAGGTCATCAATAAATACAATAATGATACCCATTATAGGTGAATAATGTGGATGTTAGGGTAGCCATAAAATATATTTAGTAGAGCCATTCTAATATGGACTTCCATCTTAAAATTGGTGAGAGGTACTATCTATTTTTACTTGAGGACCATATTTTCTCTAGGGATAATCCATTTACTCAACATTTTTTCAAGTATGTTATTCTTCTTCTATGATACAAATATATGTAAGTCAAACATATCATATACAATAGGAAAACATAAGTACCTATATAAAGTGTATCTTAAAATGTATGTGACAATAGTGTTATGATCTATGTGGTGTAAAAACCCACCACCACTCACCTTCCTTTTAAATAAAAAATCCTTGAATAGGTTAGTGTAGGGCATCACCTCAGGCTTGGATACTACAAAGTGTAATCCTTGTAATTTGAGTGGGATAAAATTTTCAACCAATTACCTTTGTATTGGTGTTATATTTTATTCATACATATGTGTGTCTATCTTTTTTATTACATCCCATAGAGCTAAAAAGTTGGAATACTCACCTTTGAACATTGTCAAATCAAAAACTGTGTCCTTGTATTCTATGGAGTCTTTTATTGAAAATATAGAAGGTGGTTTCACTCCTTTTAATATCTTAAAATAACAACCAATTATTAATTTATTTCTCCCATAAAGTTCTAGTTCTTTAATTTAATATCTTGGCTCTTTTGTAAGTAATTCATAGTCTGGATGTAGGTAGCTTGGGCTTCGATTTATCTAAAGGTGTAAATTTGCTCAGGATTGCTATTAATTAGTAGGCACAATATTTGATTTCAATTCAATGATATATATTTTAATATTCAATTCTAGTTCATGTGCCATTAGTGCCCAACATCTCCAAGATTGTTTTACTTGTTCAATTCAAAATTTCCCACTTTATTTTAGTGATTATGCCATGTAGGATTTATATACATTTAAAGTAACACCATGTTGTTGACTTTGACAATTGTCACCTTATCACTTACTTTCTTTGAATTAAAAAATGTTACAGATGTATTTAGGAGTTATGTTTTATATATTATATTATAATAAGGTCTACCCAAAATTCTTATGATGTGATCACATACCATGAATAAAATTTTGAAAGGCCTATGGCAAGTACCTTTTGCATAGCCTATAAAGGAAACTTTTTATGATGGCTAAGTTCCAAACATAAGTTCTAAAATGTAATTTTCAAGCATTTTCTCCAAAGAGAAAGATGATGAAAGCAAGTTCCAAAGACAATGATTCTCAAAATCATGTTTCAAAGTGAAATTCTAAAAACATTTTCAAAAGACCAAATCTAGAATAAGACCTATGAAAAAAGGTTCCAAAGCCCAATTTTGAACAATTTCTTTGACTACTTTTGTCAAACATTCTCTTTGAATACCTAATTTCAAATATAATCACTGACCATTTCCCCAAAGTGTAAATTCCTAACACTTTTGTCAAAGTTCAAAATTTGTGAAGTACCAGAGTTCAAAATGAAACATCCAATAAACATAAATTATTAAAACATGCATAAATCATGGATAAATTTACAAAGAGAAAATCTATAAATAAAAATTATGAATAAGAGTTTTGATGAACATTTTTCATGAAGGCCAAATATATGTGAAAGATTAAAAATGTTGAAAGATAAATTTAAAATAAAAATTCTAGAGACTTAAAATATGCAAATAACACAATTGGTGAAAGGAAAAATATGTGAAGCATGAAACTTTATAATCATTATGCATCCTCCAAAAACTAGTGTACATACAAAAATTATGAAAAATATTAATAGGTTAGTGTTAATAAACTAAATGTAGTCATATAAAATGCAAAAAATAGTAACTTGATCATGGCTAAAAACACTCAATCCATAGGTCCCTCGTGTTTGCTCTCTAAACCCTCTTAGGCTTGTTTTCACTAATTCTCAGTCATTTATGACCTTCTAAACTTGACTCAAGTTGAGATAGGAACCTTTATTCATGACCAATCCATCCCCATAGGTCTCATTTACCCAGGATAATAGTTCCAAAGTTAGATAGTAGCATTGGACCCTAGGGTGCCCCCTTTTCAGTGCTCCTTTCCAATCACATTTTGAGCCCAAGCTACCATTTTTCTATGATTCCTCTTGTCAATTATGTCAACCTAGTATAGTTTCATCTAACACATGACCAATATATCCTTATAAAACCCCATTCAAAGATCATTTGGAAAAGGGTTGGCAAATATCATTCAAATAAGCAAGAATACAAGCAAGAGCACTCAAGCAATATTTTATATTCTCTGCATACAAATATCATACACACTTTCAAGCCAATTCAAGTCCTTACACCAACCCCTACTCAACTCAAGCATACTTAATTTTATAATTTCTTCTATATCATTCACTATTGCACCAACCACTCTTAAAAGGAGAACTACATATGTCTTAATCCCTTCTCAAAGTATTAGTATGTAGGTAGCGTGCCCACACATGGAGTGTAAAGCACATCTAGTGCATATTACACACACTAACCCCTTTTACCCATTTTCTAAAGTTTCTTTCAATTTCATAGAAGATAAATGTACATGAATAATCATCTCTATAGGGAGATTTGTCTATAGTGAGGACTTAAAAATTGGTACATAGGCTCACACTTAGCAAGCGAATAAAACCCAAAAATCTTACATCTTGAGGACAATAGCATTGGGTAAGGAATATAGTGATAAACCCTAGGGTGTCCAATTATAAAACTCCTATCCAATTAAGAAATGAAGTTTAGGAACCCATTTGTGATAGTGTCGTAGTCCTGCATACAAATTTCTAGATCCTATCTCAGTCAGAATAGTCTAGAATAAGATAAGTTTGATTTTCTCTCTATCATTGCTATTTTTAGAAAATGTCTAATTTCACATATTATTATATTTAATTAGGAATATTATTTACTAATTTATCCTACTCAGATATTTTTTATTTAATAAGAATAAATTTTCATTATTCCCAAAAATAATAAATCATTTAGTGAACGTGATGTACTTTGAATTTTGTATAAAAACCCTAGAAACCTTAGGGTAAATTCCTAGCTGATTTTTCTCATTATTTTTTAAATTTTTCCTTAAATATTAAAATTAGCAATTCCTCTCAAATTTTAAAATTTAGTATTAAATTTTAAAATAAATTTATTTCAAACCCTAGTTACATACACTAGGTCCTAGTAATTTTCTAGCTTTAATCTAGTAATTTCTTGATTTTTTGCTTGCACAAATAAATCAAAATTTTAATTCAAAATTTCAAATTAAATATTAATTTCAAATATAATTTTATTTCAAACCCTAGTTACATACACTAGGTCCTAGAAATTTTCTAGCATTAATCTAGTAATTTCCATATTTTTTTGTTTGCATAAATAAATACAAAATTTAATTTAAATTTTCAAATTCAATACTAATTTCAAAAATATTTTTTTTTTCAAAACCATAGTTACATCAACTAGAATCCAATAATTTTCTAGTAATTTTCCAAGCATTTTCTAAATTTTTATTTCCATATTAAAATTAGAAAATCAATTCAAATTTCAAAAATTCGTAGTAATTTCCAAAAAATTATTTTTCTCAAAACCCTATTTGCATCTACTAGGTCCCATTAAATCAAACATTTTCCCATAAATTTTTAAATTTTTACTTTCATACTCAACTCAAAAATTCAATTTCAATTTCAAAAATTCATAATATTTTATAAAAATACCATTTTTAAATCCTTAGTTGCAAGTACTAGCACCTATTTTGTTCTTGAGGTATCACCTTATATTTGTAATCATTTTTAAAAAATGATTCTCACTTATGTACAAATTTTTCTTACATTTCTTGAAAATAATAAGGAAACCATAAGGGCCCTATCATGTACATGAATGATGAAGTCTATCATATGTTAGTACAAAGTTTCATTATTTGCATTTCATGCTTATGTTTCATTATATGGGATAATATTACAAAATTCATTGCCAAAAATGTACAAATTTTAAAAATTCTTTTTGCATACTCTCTTTTGCTCATATGAAATAATTACCAACTCCATTTTTTTAAATTCATTCAAAATGTTATGTTACATGTCAAAATTTTATATGTCTTTGTGAAAAAATCCATGATCTTTATCCTTTATATCACTCATGTGGAAATGTTTTCAATATTATCATGCTAAACATGTTATAAAGGTTATGATTCATGTCAAAATTTTCTATGCATTAATCCACAATTTCATGCTCTCTATCCCTTGTTTGCTATCTCTCATGTGGAATATTCTCTATAATTATATTTCTATACAACTTATAACTCCAATTTCATGCATTTTAGCTTATATACATGATATCTACCTAGATTCATATAACTCTTTTGCTACATCTTTGATCAAATTACAATAATATAAATTCAATAGAACCAAATTTTTAATGCATAGTTTAAATAGTTCATTTCATGTTCCTAACTCTATGTTGTCATCTCAAACAATGACAAATGAAAGTCTAAATGATAATTCTCTTACTCTTCATATTAAAAAAGAAGAAAATTCATCTTATGATTTTAACTCTTCTCTCACTCTTTATCTCAAATATTATACATTACAAAATGTTGTTCTTACTTCTATGCATGATTCTATTTCAAATAATGCACATGTCCATGATAACATCACATTTTCTATTCAATTAGAATGTGATACACTAAATAATAAAGATACCAATGAATCTCTCAAGCCACCACCTAACACAATATTAACTCTTCAAAATATGTTCTTACATGTTCAATTAGAAGAAACTAGGGTTTCCATTCCTACAGAGTAGCCAGCCATAAATGACACTATGTAGGCAACTATGTCTCAACAACCCCTTATAGTAGCTCAACCTTTCTCTATGCCACTAGCTACAACTAGTACATCTTTATCTATTTATGTGGTAGCCCTTATTAAAGAGATAATATCTCTTCAATCCAAGCTATTGCATCTTGACAAAGTGCCTCTAGACCTACATAGGGTTTTGATTCTTCTACTTTACTGCATACACCATTAGTATGTCACATCGCTTCTACACCTTTGCCACAAGGTTTTGTTTAACCCAAGCTTAATATTTATGATGACAAGGGTGATCTAGAGACACATTTTAGATATTTTCACGTAGCATGATTGGATTATGTACCAAATGATTGGCTACTTAAGAATCTATTTCCATGGATCCTAAAGGATTATGATTTACAATGGTTCTATAGTCTACCAAATCAATCAATCAATACATTCAATCTTTTAGTTGACATGTTCTTAGCACACTTTAGTATCAACATTGGTGATAAGATTTCATGTTCTCAAATTGTTCAATATAAATAATAATGAAATGAGCATCTCAAAAATTATGTTCTTTGGTATAAGATCATCTTGGCTAAGATGACTAGCCCCATGGAAGATCAGGAGTTACAGGACCTTTTCAAACAAAGTCTTCTACTAGCACTTCTTAATTCAATCATGTTTAAAATATTATCTTCCTTTATTGAATTATGTCACACATTAAAGTAAAGATAATTCAAATTAATTTCAAAGGGTAAAATAAAGTACTCTAATACATCAAACATAACTAATAAGAGTAACAAAAAAGTCCCATATAAGGTCAAGTTTAATTATACTAAAGGGAAAAATCAACTTATAGTTAATGCAGCTTTAGATCCTTCTCAACGAATAGTTTTGTTAGCACCCCTTCGATGTAATTTTTCACATCTTCCAGTTCCTATATCCATGCTTTTAAAATAGATTTTGGATTTTAATATCATATATCTCCTTCTTATTCAATAAGTTGATCCAACAAAGCCTATTCTAAAGGGATATGATTAGTAGTCATTTTATTACTACCATAGGGCACCATGCTATATGACAAATAGATGTATCAATTTAAAGCACAAAACATAAGACCTAATAGATTCAAATGTTATTGATCTTGGCACTTCGATTGAGACTCCATAGACAAATAAAACATAGGATAGAGCATTAAAAATATTCTCATATCCATTTCCACAACATTCAAAATAAGATACAAGGGACACATTAGGGCTTCATCATGTATATCATGCACATCCACCACTAGATACATACAGGGCACATTCAATTGAGTTACATCCTTTGAGAAACATGATTAGTGTATACAATTCCAAATTTCTAGCTAGACCTTCTATCTCCTTCTCAGAATAGGAGATCACTAAGGATGATTCAGATTATCATTCACTCTGTATCAGAAATAACATTCATAATTAGCTTATTCATAGTGTGCTTATGAACAATGGTTCTAGTCTTCACATGTGCACCTTAACACTAATACAACATTTCAGTTGTTCTAAATATGATATGAATTTGATAGACATAGTTATCAGTTGTTTTAGTGGGCATATATAGAGTTCATTACATGAAATAGTATTTATATTATAGGTTGGTCCTACACATGTGGCCACACCATTCATTATAGTTCCCAATGTAGGTATTTTTGATATATTACTTAGTCTACCATGGATTCAAAAACTTAGAAAAATACCTTTTATAGTTCATAGATGCATTAAATTAATTCATGTTAATTAGGTTATTATAGTTAGTGGAGTTTTGTATGAGTTACCACTCCCTACTTCAGAGCTATCTACTAGTTTGTAGTCACAAGTTTTAGTTTTTTCACCAGTTTTAGCTTTGCTACTAGTTTTATTTCTCCTCAAATATTTCAAAAATACAAAAACAATATAACATTTCAAAATCTAAAAACATTCAAAAATGTCAAATCATCAAAAAAAATTTATTGTATACATCATCCATGTTTTACATTACTAATACCATGCTAGGACTTACATTTTTTATTTCATGCTATTGCATGTTGCTTTATCTACATTACCATGCTTCACTTGATCTTATTTGAGAGTGTATAGTGACATCTAACTACTTGATTGATTTACTCTAACCATTGAGGGGACATCCTACCTCTACATTCGAGACACACTTTGATATACATACCCACTAGAAGCATCTTCTACATGGCTACACCATCCAGGTCATGTTATTCCTACACTACACACTCTAATTTATCATGATGTACATTAATTATTAGATTACATAGATTAATATATCAACATTTCACTAGTATCTATCACTTGTGTATCTTTTAGCATATACCTAATCTTGTACTAAAACATGTCTTACATACATTCACTCTTGATTTGATTAATTAGATGTGATTATATCTTTTTAGTTATTACATGCTTTCTCTTCTTGCTTAGCATAGCTTGTTGGATCACATTTATAGTTCCTCCTTATCTATTGTATGTGCCTTAGGACGTTTTCCAATGTCCTCTTCTATTCATGTGTGTGCCTTAGGACATTTTCAAATGTCTTTTGCCTATAATCTTTGTGATTGTGGATTCCATGCCAATTTGATTTTTTTAATTGTATGTGTATGTGGCATTTGAACATGCCTTGTATGATTGTTTTTGAGTTGAATGACATATGCCCATGTCCCTTATTTACTTGGCCCATTGGCCACCCTTGTATGCATCGTGATTCTTACTTTGTATGTATTTTGTTTGATTGATTTCAATTGATTGTAATGTAATGATCCATATCATGGATTTTCCTATTTTCCTAAATGCCATTATGGACATCATGCTCCATCCCTATAACTAACAAATAACAACTAACAACTAACAACTAACAACTAACAACTAACAAATTAACAACTAACACTTTCAGTTCTAGTTGAGTACATTACACATGCTATTGCATTATTACATCTATCTAGGCATACCCTTATTGAACTAACAATATCTCAAATCAAACCATTATATATATTAAGATACCTTGTTGATTATCATTGGTATATCATGTATATTTTTGTTTAACACACTTGTAGGGCTTCTTCTTCTAAGGGAATTAATTTTAGGGTACCCATTCCTACCCTTAGAAGAGGGGGAAACAAATAAGATTTTTGATATAGAGATAATAGATCTTATCTATTAAAAAATCTAGTTTCAAAACAAATAGAATAACAACCAATCATCAAACCACTCAGAATAGACCAAGTAGATAGTCAAGATTCCAAAATAATGATCAATTTTAGCCTAAGATAATAGTGTTAAGGCTAAAATATAAAAACAAACACCAGGGTGTCTATTTTTATCACTCATGTCTAAATAACAAAAAATAGGTTTTTTAGAAGTAGGCAAAAAGGTAGGTTTAGCTATAGTTTTACACAATTAGACCAATTCAAATCAATAGTTTTCAATACAATTTTCTCAAAGAATCCAAATATAAGGGTCAACATGTAAATCATGATTGGTTTTCACTTCCAATTTTAGATATGATAGTGGGTATAACTTCTAGATTATAATCCATGTTGCAGACACCGGTGATTGGGGGCAAATTGCATAACACTTTTTCTTCTTTTCTTTTAGTTTTTAACATTACCAGGCATTTTTCAGTAGTTGTGTGCCTTATTTCATCTATAGGTGCTTGGCATATTTTTTTAATGGATTTCATAAAAGCCTAACCTCCACATTCCAAAGTACCTAAGTTCCCAAGTGGCTTCTATATAAGCCAAATTTTTAGATTTGGAGTGGCTTTCATACAAGCCTAATCTCCATATTTTTTGAGTTGGACAACATTGGCCTAATTTATAG
This sequence comes from Torreya grandis, assembly GCA_037957365.1. NCBI lineage: Eukaryota > Viridiplantae > Streptophyta > Pinopsida > Cupressales > Taxaceae > Torreya > Torreya grandis. The sequence continues at coordinate 41,991 of JARHVA010007755.1, read as the reverse complement.
CACACATTCAGCTATCCATGCCACATTATCATATTTATAGAGCATTAATGGGCTTTAAAATCCATCTCATAATAAATACTTCTTCATACCAGTATCAATTCATATCTTTACTTCACGGGGCAATAATAAAACTAAAGGGCCAGCCTTTATATTCTTGATCCACCTATTTAGATGGATTGGATACACATTCCAAACATTGATTAACATATACATGATTATCCAACTTCACTCAGTAAGCAGTGGTGGAGACAAAGGTCCAACCTTTGCATTCTTGAGCCACTTTCTAGGGAATTTAGCACTCAGCTCCATTCATGATATAAATTTTAGTACAACATCATATAACACAACTAGCATTACTTAGCCTTACTCATTATCACAACAAGTTTTGTATTGGTTTTCATACCTTGTGAGTTGTATTATTCCTTTCTCTTCCTCTCTATTACCTATATTTGTACATTCTTATTTTATATCACATATAATGAGAATTGATTTACTCTTTTTTTCCTTTCACATATTCACACTTACATAATGTTTTATGCACTATCTAGCATTACTCAGCATCACACAAGCTTCATGGGCTTTACCTTTGTAGGTAATTTTAGGTAGGCTTTATATTTTCCTTTATCATAGTATTTCACTTTGCTATAAAACTAGAATAAAGGGGGGCAAATGTAGTCATATTAAATGCAAAAATTGGTAACTTGAGCATGGATAATGACACCTAATCCATAATTCCCTTGTTCTTTCTCTATAAATCCTCTTAGGATTATTTTTAATAATTCTCAATCATCCATGGCCTTTCAAACTTGATCCCAGATGAGCCATGACCCTCTCTTCATGACTAATCCATCCCCTAGGTCTTATCTACCTAGGACAATAACACCAAAGTTGGACAATAATGCTAGACCCTAGGGTGTCCCCTTTTTAGTTCTCCTATCCAATCACATTTTGAGCCTAGGTTACTATTTTTCCATGATTCCTCTTATCCATTATGTCATCTTAGTCTGGTTTCATCTAACCCATGACCAACAGATCCCTATAAATTATGATTCAAAGATCATTTGGAAAAGGGTTGGTAAATATGATTCAAACAAGAAAAAGTACAAGTAAGACCACTCAAGAAATCTTTCCTATTCTTTGCATATAGATAGCCTATACACTTTCAAGCTAATTCAATTCCTTACACCATCCCCTAGTCAACTCAAGCATAATTAGTTTTAGCATTTCTTGCATTTCATTCACTATTGCACCAAGCATTCTTAAAAATAGAACTACATATGGCTTAAAACCTCATTAGAGTATTTTTATGTAGGCAACATTCCAACACATGAGGTGTGAAGTAAATATAGTTCATCTTACACACACAAACCCCTTTCCCCCATTTTCTAAAGCTTATTTCAATTACATATAAGATACAAGTATATGAATAATAATCTCTATAGGGAGTTATATTAATAGTAAGGACCTAAAAATTGGTACACAAGCTCATAATGAGTAGGAAAACAAAACCCAAAAAGTTTATATCTTGAGGATAATAGTGTTTGTGAAGGACTATAGCATCTGACCCTAAGATTTCTAGTTCTAGTGCTCTAATCTAATCAAGAAACAAAGTTTAGAAACTTGTTGATGATAGTGTCCAAGTCCTGCATACAAATTTCCAAACCCTATCTTAGTTGGAATAGTCTAGAATACGATAAGTTTGATTTTCTCTCTTTTTAATTGCTACTTTTAGAAAAAGTCTAATTATAATCTAATTTCACAAATCAGTAGCTTTAATTAGAAATATTATTTATTGATTTCTCCTATTTAGATTTTGTTTACTTAATAATAATAAAACTCCATTATTCCCAAAAATATCAAATCACTAAACATGTAAAAATATCCTCTTGAATTTATACCAAACATCAAAGTTAGTTGAAAATACAAATATCTATGAAAGAAAAATTTCAAAATAGACCTAGGCCTTGCAAAATATAGTGGGTCCTTATTTGAAATAAATAAAAATAGAAAATGGGGGGATGCTGAGTACAAAAAATGACAACTCATAGGGGGAATACTCCTGAGTATTAGAGAACCAATAAACTTTGGTTAACAATTAAAAATCAAATATGAACCATTTCATAAGAGAATAATTGAATCAAAAATATGAAGGAGACTCCAAATAGCTACATACAACATACTTTCCTTGCCCATATCTTATATCTATGTCTCATAAAGTGATTTTCATTTTACCCTTGTGAGGATTTTAAAAATGACTTGGAATAACTATAGGTTTCATTAAAAACATATTTGAATTAGGGAATCTTAAGCATTGTTTTGCTACCATCCAGGCATCCATAGCCCCAATAGATATACCTTTGGTTCCTCCTCTTTTCACCTCTTGTATTCTTGTATGATACAATAATATTATTTCATCATGTAAGTCTTTGATCACAATTAGATTTTATTTAGGTTTATTTTTCACTCTTTTAAGATGCATTTGTCCTCATTTTCAATATTTTAGAATATGGTTGGAAGAATAAGATCATAAACCATATTGAGTTGATGTATGTGAGGGCATAATTTTACCATATTATCTATGCTAGCTACATCCATATAGATGATTATTACCTTAAACAAGTATTGCCATGAGAAGTGTATTTGATCCAATGAAAGTGAGAAAAATTTATAAATTTGTATGGAGTAATGAGTATGAATTTATATAACTGATATAAGTATTTAGTGGTAACATATCCATGACTAATTTTCTATTAGGTAATTGAATTTTAAAGATCTCAAACACAAGGGTGTAAAACCTACAAACAAACCAATTTATGTGCTTGGTTTTATGTCCTTACCATATTAGTTCTTTATTTAGGAACCTTTCTCATGGATTTAAATTTTAACCTCAAACATGGATAAGAAGTCCAATGGATTGGGTGCTTGCTTGAGTATACTAAGAGAATTCAAGTACATTGTCATAAAATAAATGACACCTAATCTAAAAAGTAAGGAACTAAACCAAGGAAAGAAAATTTCTAAAAATAACAAACACTAAACTTGAATGTATGAAAAGTAACTATGAAAGTAGTAAATATATTTAACCACAACACTTGTTATTACTTAGGGACATCTCTAGATGGTATGACTATGAATTAGTGCTTCAAAAACTATCCATTGACTAGATATGTCAATTCATTACCTTGGAGGTCCCTCAAATAGAAAGAATTTTTATCCATGATCTCTAAAATTTTATAAGGTCCAATCTAGAAGGGGGTAAACTTGTCATGATGTCCTTTATTTTTATGGGATTTGTACTATAGAATCAGTATGTCAAATAGTTTGAATGCTTTAAACTTTTCTCTTCTACTGAACCACCTTTTGACTGCATCCTAGAGTTTGATAAAAAATTTCAAGGCTTAAATCCTTGAATATTACATCTATATTATGTCTAATAATTGATATTTGACTTTCTCACTTGATTCCATGTATTGCTACATAAATTAATACATTGGTAATTTGAGCATGATTGGGAAAAACAACTATCATCCATATACTAATAAGTAAGTTAAAGCCTTGAGGGCTTACTTGTATCTTTTGCATTCAACCCATAGTGCATATTTTAGTAGATGATGATACTCTATGGGTTTATCTAATAGTAACTTCTTAATGGCATCATTCAGGTTCTTATTTATCAATTCAACTAATCCATTACCCTATAAGTAATGCTTAGAAGTTGATGTGATGGTGAGTTGATTATCATGGGCCCATTTAATTATTTTAGATGATTAGAATGCTATACCATTGTCATAAACTAAAGAAATGGGGTTATGAAATCTAGTTGTGATGTTTTCCTCCAAAAATTTGATTACATATTTTGCTCTAGAATGCCATGTAACTACTAATTCAGTGCATATGGTACAATAATATATGGTAGTGAGTACAAATTTGTGTTCAGTTAAAGAATTTAAGTTAATGAAATTGATAAACTCTAATCCCAATTGAGGAAATTGTCTTACTTTAATAATAGGTTATAATTTCATTGTTTCATGTACTTATCTTTTTTCTAAGACCTAACATTCATGGCATGTTCATACATGAACATGTGCATCTTTAAAGATTGTTGGCCAATAATATCCCATTTTGAGGATTTTATGGGCTCTAGTGTTTGTAGATAGATGAACACTACCTATCTTATGGTGTAAGCTATCCATAATTTCTTGAGATTATTCTTTTGTAATGCATCTTAAGTAAATTCATTCATAACTTAATTTTATAGATAATACCTTTTTTGATCATGTACTGAGCAATATTTAGCCTCAAATCTATCCTTTTTATCTATTAAGATCTAGGTAATAAATACTTGTGATAAAATATTGAATGATTTTAGTATAAAAATCTCCTATAGATACTTGGGTTTCATAAACCTCATTAATGGTAATGTGTGGGTCAGGCTCAGTCATAAGATGAATGATGCCCTGTCCTTTGACAATTTTGGAAAGATTAATTTCTATGTCAAACTCCTATAATTTTTATATCCATTTTCATCTATTATCTCCTAATTTTTTCTACCCAAAGTGAGCTTAATACTAGGGTCTATGATCATAGGAATCCAAGAAGGGAGGTTAGATCAAGTGTTAGAATAAGTAACAGAACTTGAATAAAAATACATTAACATGGTAATAGTTACTTTCCCAGATCATAGGGGGATCTTAATGAATAAAACCAATTAAAAACAAAACTAAAATGAAAATAATACCTAATAATTTACCTTCCTTGAATTCTCTAAATGATTTATTATGTGGCTTTCTCAATTTGTACTCAAAGAGTTTTTGGTAATGGATTTCTTATTTGTTTCTTCTCTCATTGGCACTATTGTCAATTGCTTGATGTGGCTTATGCTTGTGGCTTGATGGATTGGCTCAATATTTTGACATTATAACACTATTATTATGAATTTTACTATAAAAAATTCATTATAACTACACTATTTTTTAAGATCCCTTTTCAATAGGTAATGGCTTGTACTTATAGGCTTAGGAACTAACCCCAACTCAAGGTGACTTAAAGTGTAGTTTAAACATGGAATGGGTTAAAACCTAACCCAAGTGAGTTAATTAACCCTAGTAGAGGTAAATGGTGTCAAGAAATAATGATTTTCAATGAATAGGCATGGGTGAGATGTTTTGAGATATTTTCAAAGGCTTGAGAACTCATAAAAGGTAATCATGAAAAGCTAGGATATTTCATATTTTTAAATTTACTTTTTTAGTAATTCATTAATTTCACATGGATAATTAAACTTGGAATTTAATTTGGTTTATATTGTTAATTAATTTTGATTAGTTTTTTAACTCTTTTCAAGATTTGATTTATGTGTGCAAGTGCCCCACTTAATAGGTCTATACATCAAATTGTATGTTATGATGCCATAGGATGATTAGAGAGGAATCCATGAGAAGTTATTATTGCTTATAATAAGATACCCCAATTAAGGATGCCTCAATGATATTTTGAGATTTGATGAATGATGCATAAGAAAATTTGGGACTTTTAGTGATTTTTAGGCTTAATTTGTAAATATTGGTAAGAATCAGTTTGAAGCCTAGTTGAAGGCCATTAAAAGCTAGTTTTTAGTGTCTATAGTTTAAACCTATTTGGGAAGGAATTGTAAGCTATAAGAATAATCATATATTCTCAAATGATGAAAAGGTCTTATATGATTATGAGTTCAATGAAAATGGATGAATGGTAGGTGACACCTAAAGGGAGCAGTTGACAAATGGATTAATAATCTATCCCTTGAAAGTAGGAAATGATTGGACCAAAAAGATGAAATGGGGTAAAAGGGATTGATTTACCCATAGAGGTTATAATCAGTGGCATATGGAGCTACCCCATTTAGGTAAGAAAAATAAGATGATTTGCCCATAGGTGATTATAATCATCATCATAGGTAGGACTAAAAAATATATTTAGTTTCCCAAATTTGATTATAATCATCAAAAAAGGCTTAGGGTAATAAAACACTAATTTTACCAAAGGTATTTATAATTAGGAAAGGGAAAATAATTATTTTCCCATATGTAGTTAGAATCATTGATAGGATAAAAACATGCCCAAGTTGGGTGGATAGAGATATTAGTTTGCCCAAAGGTGGTAATAATCATTATCACCCTAAAAATGTACCCTAGCTAGTAAAAATAAGAAAATGATTTCCCCAAAGGTGGTTACAATAATAAAACTTCAAATAAAGGGTAAGATAATGATTTTCCCAAAGGTGGTTATAATAATTGGTATCTTGATTATGGAAAACATGATATGGAAGATGATGGAAAAATGATATAGAGGAGAAAGATGAATTTTGGAAACATGTTAGTAGGGAGATGATCATTCAAAGTAATAAGGAAGATTTTTTTTGATTATTTAAGTAATCTATTTAGGATATGATTTTGATTAGATTAGGAATGTTGTTGGTTTGAAGGAGATATATCATTGCTTCATTTCCATGTAGACTGCTAAAGCTAATTTTTTATGTAGCACATGGTAGGAATCATGATAAGGTGGATAAAATATGCATATAGATCGACACGTGATCCAATACTCAATGGAAAACAATGCACCAGTGATAAAACCATGATGATAATGTTGACATATGAATATGTATAGTTTCAAGAATAATGAGTAAGGAATCACCTAATGAACACACATAGACTAAATCAAGGCATAAAAATAAAACAAACAAATAGGCAAACAAATAAAGAAACAAACAAAATACCAAAAGGAAAGAATCAAACAAAACAAACAATGAAATTAAAATAAAAAATATAGTTAATCACAATGTTAACATAAATAAAGAACAAACAAGATGATGAACATTTCCCCTAATTTATAAGAAATAACATAACAAAAAAATGGGGGAATAAAAGAAAATGAAGGGGTGGCCAAGCTGTCTCTAGATGCACTAGCCAAGTATACACTAGCTACATAGTTTTATGGATGGAATATCCAACAAAAACTTTAGGTAAATGTAGTTCTCCTAGAAAATGGGATAGAAGAAAGTGGTGATAAAGAAAACATGATTAATGTTATATAATAATATGGGAGTAGGATCATAAAATGGTAAGAGCATGGGATAAAAAAGACAAAAATGATGGGGAAACTAAATGACAAGTTATTTTTTGTGACTTAGTGAGGGTTCCAAGAATCCTTAATGCAAATAAGTGGTCAATGTTTTTAGATTTTATAAAGTGGTTTTCAAATGTTTTTGTAATTTTTGAGTTATTTTAAATCAATCAATAATGATGAAATACTAAATGGTATAATTCAATAACATGGTGAGAGCATTCAAACTTAGAATTGCTTGTAAAATGAAGAGGGTGTGGCTTAGGTTGATCACAAAATGGAAAGAGTTTGGTAAAGGGTGACTGAGATGACCTCAACATGTATCAATCACTACATACATATTCCCAAGATGGGACCTCAAGTCAATGTAGTTTTGCCTTACAATAGATGAATCTAACTAGTGTAACAACCAATTCAAACAAAATAGGCAAAGTTAGCATAATGGCATAGTATGGCATAGGCATGGCAAGGTGATACTTTAAGGCATGATAAACAAATGTTACACCTATTTTGACCATAGATGGTTATAAATAGTAAATAATAACATAGGATAATGATATTAATATGCCCATAAATGGTTCTATTTAGTAACATGATGGTGAGAAACTAATTTACCAAAAGGTGTTTATAATCATGTGCACTTGGTATATAACAAAACAAGAAATGAAGAATTACCAAACCACTATCATACTACTACAAAAATATGGCTTCTATATACAATACTTGAAATAATTTTTTAAACTTGATCAAAAACTTCATGCTAAAAGTGGTATGTAACCAATGGAATGGAGCCAAGGTCAAAAGACTAGGTAAGGCAAGTGAAAACAACTCAGTCAAGAGGAAATGTATGGTAGAATGGTAAAGTGATAGATCATATGGTATAAAGAAAAATTTTAATATTATGGTATAAATAAAATGGGCCTCATAGATAATATACTAAGTCTCTTAAGTGAAGTAACACTTAAGGTGTATAATATTCATCCCCATCTAGTGTAGCGAGCCTATATGCTCCAATGCCATAGTTTGCAATGATGATAAAAGGACATATCCAGTTAGGTCTAAACTTGCCTTTATGTTTCTTCTTGATCATGGTGTTCTTTTGGTTTTCTTTAGGAACAATATCACCAAGATCAAATTCTATGTTTTTAATGCATCAATTGTAGTGGCCACTAGGTTAATTCTGGTATACTTATAGGTTGTTAATTATGGCCATGTATTTCTCATCAAGTAACTCCAGATATTATAGGTGAGATACTCAATAGTCTTCATCATCTAGGAAAATATTCAAATATATGTACAAAGAAGGTAACTCAACCTTAATAGGAATAATGGCCTTAATGCCATAAATAAGTGAATATGGAGTGACTCCTTTAGGAGTATGATAATTGGTGTGGTATGCTGAGAGGGTGAAAAATATTTGAAGGTGAAAATTGTAGAAAACATCATTGACAATATTTTGAGGATGTTGACAATGGTTTTTTTAGATGTTTCAGATTGGCCATTACCTTATGGGTAATATGCAGTTGAAAAATGTTGAGTAATTTTATACTTTACAAATAGAAATTTGACATCCCTATTTTTGAATGATCCATCATTATTAGATATAATGTTGAGAGGGATGCCATAGAGGAAAATGAGATGTTTGAATATAGATTTGGAAATTTTATTTCCAGTCACATAAGTTAGGGGCATAGCTTCAACCCACTTAGTGAAATACTTAGTGGCAGTGAGGATATGTTTGTGGCTATCAGATGAGGTGGGGTTTATATTCCTAATGAGATTGAGGCCCCATGTAGAAAATGGACAAGGTGTAATCATTAGTTCTAGAGTCTTGGCAAGGGTATGAATCAGATTAACATGCTTTTGACATTTATTTCACTTTTTCACATATGTAGTCATATATACATCCATTATTGGCCAATAGTACCTAGTACATAAGAGATTTATAGATAGGATATCCCCACTAGTGTGAAATCTACATACTCCATGAATTTTTGATAATGCTAATGTATATTATTCTAAATTTAAATACTGAAGTCGAGTTCCATCAAAACTATAGTGGTATAAGTTTGGTATGAGTAAGGTATATCATGTGTCATGGTGGATAAAGGCTTTAGATTATTTATAGGATAGGTATGGTGGTATAATTTGTTCATGAAGATAGTCATAAAGGTCTAAATATGAAATAGAGCTAGGACCAATAATATCATAGATCATTACGATATTTGAAGGTTCATGATATAGTGCTAGAAAAGTTTCAATGAAAAACTGGTATTCTTTAGTTGTATATGTATGTCAAATTAAATATCCAATGGTAACCATGGCATATGCTATTCTATTACTGGCCCCTATTATATGTTCAAGTTATCCGTCAGCAATTTATTGTTTGAGAGTGTCAATCATGGCCTTGTATCACACCAAATTATCATCCTTAGTCTAAAAATGGTCTATGACATGATTACTGATTAATTGAGAATCACCATAAACTTTTAGATGTTGTATATTCCATTATACTACATGTCAAAGTTCTAAAACAAGTGCCTCATATTCATCCATGTTGTTCATACAAGGAAATTTGATCCTAAATGACTTAAGGATGAGATCTCCCTATGGTGTAATGAACAAAAAGCCTGTCCTTGATCCATGTGCTATGAATGATCCATAAAAATACAACTTCTAGTGATACTCCTCAAGAGGTGTTTCAATGATGGTCATAATGGATTCATTTAGTTATTGGAATGTTATTGACTCTATATTTTCAAGGGGTACTTCAACAATCTGATTTAAAATAATTTTTCCCTTGATGGATTTGTGGTTGATATATTCTATCTCAAACTCACTGAGAAGCATGATCCATTTGGCCATGAAACTTTGTAAAGATGTTTTAGCTGGTAGATACTTGAGTGGATTTAATTTTTAAATAACCATGGTTTTGTTGTTTAACATGTAAAATCATAGTTTTTGAGTGACAAAGATCATAGATAAATATTATTTTTCAATGGGCATATAATTATGATCATACATAACTAGTGTATAACTTAGATAACACATGGCATGCTATTTTCCATTATCATCATATTGGGTGAGAAGTTTCCCTAGGTCTTTGTCTATGGCTGATAGATATAGTAATAAAGACTTTCTTAGCATAGGAGGTAACAAAATATGTACATTTGCAAGATAGTCCTTCAATTGTTGGAAAGCTTTCTAGCTTTTACCATCCCAATGAAATGTGACCACTTCCTTTAACAAGTGTTTAAATGGGTGGCACTTATTTTCCAATTGAGATATGAATCATCTAATAGATTGGATCTTTCCCTAAAAACTATAGAGATAATTCAAATTGGTCAGTGGTGGCATCTCTATTATGGGTCACACTTTGGTTAGATCAACTTCAACGCCCCTACAAGACATAATGATTCCAACCAATTTTTCTAAAGTAACTCAAAAAATGCTTCTTAGGATTGATCCTAATTTCTTATTTCAAATATCCTTCTTAGTGTTGTTAGATGATTGGCCCTAGTCTTTGATTTACCTAGTATGCCATCGATGTAGTCTTCAACAATGTCATGCATCATATCATGAAATATGATGATCATGTCTCTTTGGTAAGTGGACCCAACATTTTTGAGACCAAGAAAAATAACCTAATAATAGAATGTTCCCCATGATGTGGTGAATGTTGTTTTATGTTAGTCTTCTGACATAATCTAAATCTCATTATACCCTAAAAATACATACATTAGTGAAAGCATTGCATAACCCACTATGAAGTCAAATATAAAGTCAACATTTGGTAGAGGAAATTCATCTTTGGGGTAAGCCTTGTTTATGTCTCTAAAAGTAGTATATATTTTAATTCCTTATGGATTTTTTCTAATTCACACAACATTAGAGATCTACTTTTAGTAGTTAATTAGTTGAATGAGTTTTTATAAGTCTTTCTTCACTAATACAACAATGCAAAGATGCATCTTGCACAATTTTTGCTTCATAATTTTGGCATCAAGATGTGATATAGGTGGTACACAACCAATTTAGGGTCTAAACTAGTCATGTTTGAATACGCCCAAGAAAATAAATTAAAACTACCTCAAAAGGATATAAAGACTTCACATTCCTCCTTAGTAAGGGACATACCTAATTTGATCCATTTCATGTCATTTTGAGTCTTGATGTTAACTTCTATAGTATCTTCCACAAGAATATTTGAACCATCTTATAAAATGGTTGGTAAATATTTGAATTGAACCATAATGGTAGAGTCCTCTATTAGGAATAGCTCTTCAAGTTCTCCTAGACATGATGAATCATAATCCCCTAAGGATAGGGATGGCCATGTGATAAATATTATTGGAAACTCTTGGATGATTTGATGAAAATCCTATTGTTCTTTAAGATTAAACTTGGACCCATAGCCACGTTTGTTGTTGGTGGTTTCCAGATCTATGTTTTAGGAAGGTTGAATGCCCCTATCTAATGGTTCCTAAAATATGTTTTCACCACTAGACTAGCCTTTCTCTTTACTATTTTCCTGGTCTAAAAGTGCCTCAAAAAGGTTTTCACTTTGGGACCTCAATGTTTTATTTAATTGTTTATATATAAGGGTGTTCACACATTCTCCAAATAAGCTTTAGGATCTAACTTAATTAATAACCCTTGTTTGTGGTCTCTAAATGAAACATTGTCCTTAAGGCCTAGAAAATTGTAGAAGGCCTCATCATTCTAAAACTCATTGACTAGCACTATTGATTCTTGTTGGTCCAAATATATCATTAGAGGATAATATAAAGGAAGTGGATTATTGTGAATAACTAGTTAAAGGGTATAAATGGCATTGGTATAAAAAAAATGGTATTGGATAGGTTATCAAAAGGTCTATGATTGGACTTTACTTCATTGTTGACATTGTCATCATTAGTCATTGGCATTGTAACATGAATAAGTTACATGGTATCACCCCAAGGTGGATTAAAATTGAGACCATATGTTTCTTTGTACTAAGTGGTAGAAATTAGCTCAAGTAGACCTTATTGATTTATCCCAAGGCCTCCTCCTTTATGGGCATGCTTATCCATGATTTTATTTGAAATGGGATATTTGGAATTTATATAATAGTCCGCCAAATTGTCATTATACAACCAAAATTAATCATCTACAAGAAGGTCCTATTCTTGGCTAGTGGTTAGTATGAAAATTATAGGTGTTAGACTATGTAGTTTACCTTTGCCATTTCATGCAAGGTGATTTGAATTTAAGTCTTCCATAAGACTTGGGGTAATGTGGAATCTTGGAAATATGGAATGTATCATGGGTAAAATACTCTCTTGGGACATTAGATAAGATGGTATAATGATTAAATATTTTTGGATGAATCATGTGGGAAAATGGATCAAGGGTATTAGGGTTAATGTAGTTGGCCTCTAGTGAATCAACAACTATTTATTTTCCCTTGCCCTCTTTAGAAACTAGATTCAAGCTAAAATGGTAGTTATAGATTTTGTATTTGGCCTCTAAATTATTTTAATGTTCATATGACTATAAACATCCATGGATAGTAACTTTACCTGAATGGGAGAACTCGATACACTAGTGTAAGGTCGAAGGGATTGCATGAATCTCATATATCTAAGGTCTACCCAAAACCATATTATATGAAAAATGAAGGTATAAAACATGGAATAATGTATTATGGGTCAAGGTTCCATTGATAAATAGAAATATGATGATGCCTTATGATCCCCATTCTCCATTATCATAGGCTTTCATGGTGATCTTCTCTAGTTAGAGATAGGTCATGGTGTACTTGAGAAGCTTGATGAGCTTTAGAGACATAATATTTAGATCATGTCCATTATTTATGAGGACACATTTCAATTTTTACATGTTATGAAAAATTTTATATACAGTGGATTGTTATGTAAAGGGACAATGGATGACATATCACTTGGGTCAAAAGTTCATTGTTGTCTTAGGGCAAGATGTCCAACTAAAGCTTGAAAATTATTTAGAGATATGTCCTTAGGAACTTGGGATTGTCTAAGGAACTCTATTAATATATTCTTATGGATGATGGATGTACAAAAAAAATAAAAATAGATATTTATGTGGGCATTTTCAACAATTATTCCATAATATCGAACATATTTTCTTACACAATGGTAAATGTCTTGTTCCTATATAGAACAATGGGTTAGATAGGTGAAGTGATAAATGGTTGTGTGGTTAGTGTGGTAATATTTGACTATAAAGTTTTTATTTCATATCATGATTAGATATAAGACCATTATTACTAATAAATGATGGTGGAGGGGGACTAGATAGGATACGTCTCAGTTGTTAGTGCACTTAATCATTGTTATGGACCAATGATGAGTTATCGATATTTTGTAAACTTGTATGTGGTCCTAGGATAAGGAATGATCACTAACATGGTTTTTTTAATAGGAATTGATTATAAATGGTCTTCTTTAATTGGTATTTGGTCTTGGATTAATGAAAATGGTGGAAACATGACCTCTTATAATATGGCCTATAACATTGTTATAGTCATGCACAACTGCATGGTAGGTCTATTGGTTGTTAGAATTATTTTATCCTTGGTTCTATCCATTAATTTGAAATTATTGGTTTTTTTTTTAGTTTTATTATTTCTATCTCAGTTGTTGGAACTATTGTTATTGTATTGGACATTGTAATTGTTGTACTAGACACTATCATTGTTGTTATTGGTTGTTATGTTCTGGAAAGGAGTTTTAATAGATACTAAGGTTATGATTATATGTGGAAGCTCCATCATCCAATGTGATTTATCTATTTTCAAACATATTCTCAATCAAATATTTAATTTTCACACAATGATACAAATTGCGTCTGTTAACCGAATGATACTTGTAGAACTCATTTTACATGTACCAATCTAGATAGTCAATGCCCTCAAGATAGTACTTTGGAATAGACCAATTAATTAGATTGGTAGCATCGAGCTTGAGAAACACAAACTCAATGGGTTCTCCAAGGTCAATAAATATGTGATGAGTAGGCATATATCTCTTTAGAGGAGGGTTTTGTAAAGGCATAGGTTGTGGTTTTTGTGTTGGTTTAGGTTATTGTGCTTATTTTATATATTGAAGAGGTTATTAGTTAGGAGTAATTTGAATATTTAGTGTAGGATGAGAACATGGTGTTTTCACCATTTAGACATGTCAAAAATTAATTATTCCATTTCCAACAACATTTTTATTTTGATTAAACTTCTTGGTTTTATCATAATTATTGGCCTGGGCTGGTTATGAAGCTTGCATTTGGACTTGGTTTTGATTTTGTCCATTATTTGGTTTTTATTTTAATTGTGATTAGATGAGATAATTTTAATTATCCCTTTGTTAATAAGGTCTATTTTGATCAAAAAACCTTTGTCAATGATTTCCTTTAAAGTGTGTGCACATTTTAGCTATAGATGGTATGATATCTCATTGTGTAGATTCTTAGTAAACACAATGAATAGTTACTTATCTTTAGACTATGGTTGAATCATATGGAAAGGGATCTACATAATTGTAGATAAATTTACAAACTTTTATAGGCCTCTTTTTGTCTTATGTCAAATAGACCAACTAATTCTCATGTTTGAGATTGTAATAGAAGTGTTGCACAAACTTGTCTAAAAGATAATTGAAATTGGATACTCAATTCTTAGGTAGTTTTAGAAACAATTCTAATACTTTTCATGATAAAATCTTTTGAAACAACAATAGGAGGTATATGTCATTGTAGGCCACTAGTTCTCAAGCAATAAAGAATTCTATTAAATGGGTCTTGGGGTCAGCTTTCTCCTTGTCTTTGTCAAATTTTTGGTGGTTTTTACCCTAGAGGAAATGGTATTAAAAAATAATCCATGTTTAAAAGGTAGGAACACATGCCATAAAACTTAGACTTCTTGGTTTTTTTCCCAACTTGGATGAGGGTAATTACATCCTTTATTTGTTGTATTTCTTATACAATAAAACCAAAGGGAACATTGTCCTGAGGTGGAGGCTAAGAAGTCAAAAGTGGATTACTTTGACCTGGGTATAATGGAGGCATATGTTGGGGAATGTTGGTTTGATATAGGAATTGACTAGGAATATTGATGGATATATTAGGATGTAATTGTTAAAATTACTTGCATTATGGTGCAATATTATGGTTATGGTTGGGTATGTAGAAAAGCACACCTAAATTTAGTCTAATACAATCCAAAATCAAAATGGAAAAAAATTATTATGTATGAATTGATCAACATCTTAAAAAAAATCTTATATAGTGCTTCGACTATCTAGAATTAGAAATTAATGTGAATTTATAACAAGTAATTTATTAATGACAATAAGGCATAATTCATTATAATAAAATTAAATTAAAAAATAATTAAAAACAAAACTACTCAATATGAAACATAAGGTGGACTAAATTTATCTACCATTTACCTCTTTTATTTATATACTTACATGAGGTTATGATAGATATTTGGCAATGTATTCTAGGCCTAGATGTAAATCATCTAACATGGTTTTTACCTATATTTATCAAAGGACATCAATAGTACTGGTGAGATAAAATATAATTCAATTTAAGTACATCAATAAATATAAGTAATTAATAAATAAAATTGTGTCATCATAATATAACTCATAAAGTAATGTTAAATAGATCAAACAATAATGATCTCAGTGTTAAATTTTGCATAGTACTAATTGTCTCACAAATTAGTCTAACATAACACAAAAATGTTACTTGTTATGGTGGAATATGACATCCACCCACCCACCATTAAATAATAAATTTTAATTAAATTAATTATATGTTTTCATATTACAATATTATACAATATAAATAAGAGGATAATATGTATATCCACAACAATAATATATAGAAGAGCAGAATGCTTGATAAATATAGATGAGGAAGTTTGAGGGAGTAACCTATGAAAGAATGCAATAAGATAATAATGCATAATATGATAATAAAATACTAACCAATACCTCTTATATATACTCTACTTATCCATAGTTATTCCATAGGTCAACCTTACTAAGAACATATAGAGATGCAACAATATAATATAAGAGGTATGTAAGCCACAAGTTGGCCACACATATCCATAGATATGCCATAGGTTATGGGTGTATCATGTTAATACCATTAAAAATAATGTTTAAATAAACTAGGATGTTTCTATATCAATGTTTCATCTTCCCATGCTACATATTTATAATACATATTCTTCCATTTAATCAACTACTCCTTAGTCACTCTGGTTTACAATTAGTGTACATTTGAAGGATATATTTAGGATCTATAATGACTTAAAAATATTCATATAATTTAGGTAGCTTAGTTTGAGTATAAAATCTATGTCTAATTACCTTTTTTGGAAAATATGCATGGAATACTTGATGTATTCGAATGGACAATGAAAATTTCAGCTTGTAGGCCACACTACCAAATTTTTTCAAGATATGATAAGGATAATAATAAATTACTTGTATAAAAATTTATAAAGGCCCAATCACCTATGTCTAAAAATTTATAAGGCCCAATCACCTATGTCAAAATTCTACTCACTATGTTGTTGATTTTCTTGTTACTTCATTCTATTTTGTGTCATTGTTAAATTCTCTCATTAACTAATGAGTACCTACTTTTGATTGTAAACATGTTTCTAAATCTCAAAACATGGGATGAAACTTTAATATTAAAGTGATGTATGTGGGGTGATACCCCTAAAATTCCAAAAATGGAGACATTTTGAAATAAGTGTTATGCAACCATTCATTAAGTGGTAACTAATAAACCCATTTGTCCTATTTCTCCTAAATAAAATAATTAAGATACCCTTCTAGACATTTTTTGACTATATTTGTTTATCATTAAAATTGAGGATGATAGGACTAGTTAAGATCCAATTTCATTCCCAATCATGCAAATAATTTAGTCAAATAATTACCAATAAATATGGGATCTCGATCACTTATAATGATCTTTGGAGTACAATGTAATTTGTGAAGTGTATTTAAAAAATAAAAATCTACTATATTGGTGACAAATAGTTTTGATAAAATAAAGAATGAGCATACTTGATAATTTGATCCATAATTACCATGATAATAATTTTACCCTTAGACTTTGGTAACCCACTAATGAAATCCATGGAAACCTCCTCCCACCTCTAGCTAGGGATGGATAAAGGTTGAAAACAACATGAGGTATTAATGGTTCCACCTTTGATCTAATGACATATTATATTTAGCCACATATTTATGGACATCCCCTTGATTCCTTCTAAAAATAAATTTGTCTTGATTTTATGACATGTTTTAAAAAAACCTAAATGATCTCCTATTGGAGATGCATGAATTTCCTAAATAATTTTAAATTTGAGGAGAGAGTGTTTATAGAGGTATAATATATCTTTGTACCTTAATGTGTTCCCATTACATGCATTATTTTATACCTAATATAGTAAAACTAGATATTATAAATCAAATCTTGGGTATTTATTTGATTCTTCCATTTTGATCTTGCTTCCTCTAGCTAATCTACCTACCAAATTATCATTGTGCATAATAATGTCTCAACTAATTCATCTTGTATGCATAGTGCATTATCCAACACATTATCTTTTCCTTTACTATATACTATTTCAAAATCATATTCACCCATTTCTATTATCTGATGATAACCATTTTCACAAAATATTTTATCTTAATATGAGCAATCTTTACCTGAAAGTGTTGACCGATCAAATAAGGTCTCCATTTCTTACCTACATGTAAAATAACCATCATCCATTTTTCATAGATTTCTTGTACATAATTTTCCCCTTCATTTGAGAACTATAAAATTCAATTTTTATACCTTATTGCATGAGTAAAACCCCCATGTTGTATCTTGATGCATCACATTCAAAAATAATGTTTTTAAATAAATTCTAGGGTAGTAAGAACTAGAGTGTTGAACATAGTCATTTTCAATTGTTTGAACACCTTGGTAGCTATTTTAATCAACTATAATGAGTATTTATTCAAAAAACATGTGAATGGGTTTATGATGCCACCATAATTATTTAAAAACCTATGATAGTAACATTTTATCCCCATAAATACTCAAAGGTTCTTGATGTTCCTAGGAAATTTCCACTCCATCATCACTTTATATTTTTAGGATCAAATTTCACATCTTCATATGAAACAATATGACCCATAATCCATATCTTTGATTTTAATATTACATTTGGAAGGTTTGGCATAAATGTAATCTTTTTACAGAACCAAATGTACTTGTTTCACATGATTAAACTAGTCTTCCTAATTTTTATTATAAATTAGAATGTCATAAAAAAAAACCAACACAAACTTTCTCAAAAATGGCTTCAAAATAGTGTTCATCAAACTCTAAAATGTAGATGGTGAATTTTCAAGACTAGAAGGCATGACCATAAACTCATAATGGACTGTATAAGTTGATAAATTTATTTAAGGTATGTCCTCTTGGGTAGGTTCATGGAGTTGGGGGATAATTCTATGGACATTGTGTCATAACATGTATACATTACTACATAACATGTGCATACTATTTGAATTAAGGATTTATAATCACCAAACCATAATACATACATGTTATGAACTATATACATAATGCATACATCTTATACATATTTTAGATGATGTTTTATGATTATGTAACACCCAAATATTAGACACTTGGAAAAATAAACCTTAGTTTTTCTTCTTAGTTCTATACCTTTCTTGCTTCTTAAAGTCTCATGTCTACTATATCTTTATTCCCCTTTGCATATATCTCTTAGTTTGATTAGTCTTATGTTGATGACCTAGGTTGTATATCCTATCTAAAATTATTAAAAAGTACTTATCTTCCATCTCTACAAGTTATGAACATGTACCTACTTTCCTTCTCCTTGGACACTAACTTATAGGATATACATTAGTGTCCATTCTACTATCTTATCCTAATGCAAATGTCTAGTGCCATAAATTCATCTAATTTTTAGATGAAACATATCATAATGGTCAACTTAAGTGATTTAATTTGAGTTATTACTCCAAATGGAGTGATATATATACAAGATCAACCCTCATTCATTCCTCACCTATCAACATATGAACAATACTAAGTATTCTTACCAAAGAGAATTCAATTGATCAATAATTCCCTATTTCCACACTATTCATAGGTACAACACATATATAGGTCTAAAGTATTAAATGATCAACACAATATCTTGATTTACCAAGTTACAAGATAGATCATTGTTTTACTTTCTTTCCACATATTGCATGATTCACATTTAAGACAAAAAGTTATTGGGAAGACCTTAGATACACACTCTTTGATTAGTAATGTATACAATACATGGGTGTGATAAATACATTCATGCCAATTAGGTAATTATAATTTCTAAAATTTTGTATGAGCATTATCTTAAATAAAGGAAACTTATACCTAGACAACTAGTTATCAAACCTACTAACACTAATTCATCACAAAAGGGTAAGCAACATGTAAGCCCTTTTTCTAGGCATCTAGTACTTGAGAGACCATTACATCAGATACATATAGTAGATTCTATGAAATCAACATATTATACTACACACCATGTCCATATATCTAAAGCATCTCAAAATGTACATATTATTGCTATGCTAAAAAAACCATAGAGCACTCAAACATGGGTTGTAATAACCCTTACTCCTGTTACTCTTACTACTGGTACATGACCAGTGAGTCATATTGTACATAATCATATCACATTTTATACCATAATGAAATATATTTTAGCTATACATGCTCATCAAAAATGTAAATGGGGTATTACACCATATTCTCCAAGGGGAGATATCTATGACCATCCATTGGATAACATCATAGAATGATATTTCATATTCAAATAATACCCAAAAAGTAAAAAACATTCAAAGATCCAAAAACATTTTTGGTACCTACATGTTATATTGGTTTTTTTCCATCTATGTATTAGTTACATGTTAATGGATGGCATACTCAGTTAATACTACATACACATGTGTCACATTCCAACTTGAAGTGTGATACATGTATACATAGATACATTATAAATTATTATTTCATATGTCGGCCTTTCAATCTACTCATGTCACATGGACATTGGGGCATCCACTTCTGTGATCTTGATACACATAGGTTATAAGATTTGATGATTGCTCTACATTATCATGTTTGATCTTACATATGTACTTACACATGCCTTTATTCATGATTATATCTTACATAGGATATTTGATATGTTATACACTAGACATTTTTTCCTATTACATTTGATCCATGTGATATTGTTACATGTTTATGTTGGTTAATTATTCTTTAATTTATATACTTTCTTGAGTGTTTTTTCTTGATATTGCATTCCTTGTTCAAGAATTTGAATATGCTCCTTTGTTTTTGACCCCTTTGCTTATGTACACTTTCATTGACATTCTAATAGGTCATTATTTGTTGTATGGACACTTGAATATGCCATTATTACTTTTATGTATATTTGACAACATCATGTCCCTTAGATTGTGTGGAATTTGAAAATTACCCTTATCTGTAGTCTCCTTGGACCATTGCCTTTTGACTTGGTTTTGAGAGCTCTTACATGCGATTTATTTTTTTGTTGATCTTTTGATTTTAATATCTATATGTTTCAATGATATTTATCATGTATCTATTCCTACATATGATCACATTAGTTATATGTGATTGAATGATACATTTACCTAGATATGTTCCTTTCTATATGTCACATGATTCCATTTAGATATTATATAGTTGTGTTATCCTTTTGATTTGAGGTAACTCCCAATTTTTATTTTTCCCTCACTTCAAATTAGGGGGGCATATTAGTGGGGGCATGTTATCTACACATGTCATAGTTTTAGATTTAATGGGGGCATGGTTTGGAAACACATTATCCACAATCATTTAGTATGTGGTACTTATATAGGTTTTTACATTTAGTGTGGGCATGCCATATGGACATGGCTTACACACATTCATAGTTCCTAGATTTAATGGGGGCTATGTACGCATAATGTTTTAAAATTTTATCAAATATTGATGCTTTACATCTTGTTGGAAACCATGAAGACTCAATATCTCTAAGTGTATTCCCTAAATAGTTAAATAGGAAAGGGGTGGTAAGGCCTTTGGTGCTTTGTAGGATTGTTGTCCCTTATTAATTAAAACATTATTACAAATCTAGCTAGCTCTTAAAACCATTCCCTAAGATATTACTCCTCCATTACACACTCCTCTAGTATTTTTCCTCTTTATATCCTCCTTTTCTTTCCTTAATTCCATCTTGGATAGACGGTTATACTAGGTTGATTGGGTGAACCCTATATAGTCTAGGGTTATTTTTCACTTTTTGGGTTTGTTATCCTTTCAATCGACCTAGGTCAAACCTAGCGAATTATCCTTGAAAATATACAAGGTTGACTAAGTTGACCATGTACATCTAAAATTTACAAGAGGATTTAGGGAAATATCTACCTATAAATACATATCATTTCATCATTATTTCAATATGCAATCAAGAGTTGTTATTCACTCATGCTTCTTCACAACCTGCTCTTCCACCATTCTACTTGGAGTATTAGCTTAGGGTTATACTTGAATAATATATTCTTGTGGATAAGTCTTGGATGATTTGGACTTTATTATTTATCCTTACAAACCACAACAACCTCTTATAAATACTCTTTAACCAAGGGAGAGATTGAGTCTTGATAGTTTCACATTCAGGTAAGTATATTCTAAATTTGTTCTCTTCTCTTTAGTAGATAAAAGTAGCATAAGTGTTGGCTCAAATAATATTAATCTTAATATTCCATGTTTTAGGGTCTTACTTATACTTATACTAATTGAGATTCTTTTATACACATTTTTATTGCTTTACTAACCTCTCATATTGTGCCACAAGATTTGGTGTGCACTAGATTAGATTTACTTTCTTGTTTATTAAAATAGAGTAAATATTAAATATTAATACTCTTTTAGGGTTATTTCATTATTATGTTAGATTATAGGATTTTTAACCCTACCTCACATGGTGTATTATGATAAATGATCCCCTAATTAGGTCTAAAATATCCCCATATTGGTCATGCTCCCACTTAACAAATGTATTCCCAATCAAAAGTGTAGATATTTTCTATATTATATAAGATAGGATCGATTTATAGACATGATGCCTTTCTAATTACCTATATTCTAATGAACCCAATGTAAATCATATCCCACCACTAGTTGGATTGTCTTCACATTTCCATTTTATTTCTTTTCTTATTAGAATTAGCTTCACTTTGGCTTCACCTTCATATTAAATTCTAGTGAACCTAACATGAAACTAGCCCTT
This sequence comes from Torreya grandis, assembly GCA_037957365.1. Taxonomy (NCBI): domain Eukaryota; kingdom Viridiplantae; phylum Streptophyta; class Pinopsida; order Cupressales; family Taxaceae; genus Torreya; species Torreya grandis. The sequence goes on along the minus strand of JARHVA010007755.1, from coordinate 19,451 downwards.
GAAGGATTTATTTAATTTTATTTCATTATTTTTAGCATTATTTTTATCATATATATGTCATATTGGATCAACTCTATCAACCTAGTTGTAGTCTCTATGTGTTGGTTTTCAAGAACAAGTAACTGGATTAACTCAGATGACCTAGTACAAGTTTCCAGACTTCCAAATTTCTAGTTTAGACTACTAGGCTAGCCTAGTCAACCGTTTACACTTCTAGGCATATAGATTTAGCTACTAAGTCAACCTATTCAACCCTATATATTCTAGGTGCTCAGTAGTAGGATTTTGTAAAGCTTGATCGACCAAGTTGACCTATTTATTAGAGTTTTTGAATATTGACTAAAAATATTCATTCTTAGAATCTCTGATCCACCAAGGTTCCTTTCTATCTCTCTATCTCTTTCTTTTCTATCTTTCCTTTCATAATTTACATTCTTCAACATTTCCCTTATATAGTCAATTATATCAACCCTCTTAACCCAATTCTATGTTTTGTGTGTTATCTGAATAACTAGGTCAACCCTGGCTAACCCTATTTATATTTAGACTTTTTTTCCGTAGTATAGGTTTGACCCTATTCTATATTTTATGCATATAATGTCAACACTATACCTTTTTTCAAGTTTGAATTAATCTCTATATGCTAGTAATTTATTCACAACTTTCTTATCTTGTTGCTTACATGCTAGAATAGTTCACAAGTCTAATTAGGGGTTTTTAATTAACTATTTGGTTTCACTATTTATATTTTATGCACACATAACCAAATAAAAAAATATAAATAATCACCTTAACATTTGTCTACCCAAGCCCAACATACTTGGATTTCATCACCAAGGGGGAAGTTTACTTGATATTCTAGTCAAGCTTAAATCATGGTTAATGGTATATTCTATATAAGAACCCAGCACCCTTATCACTTTGGTGTGTGAAGTGAGGGATTATGCCCTAATACCAAGCCTATATTATTACCACTATAGTCCCTTTTATCCTAAACTACCTAAAATGATCTTTAGATTCATATCTAGTTCCTTACAACCAACTTCCCATCACATTTAAAATCATATTCTTAATAACCTAATAAACTTCTTAGGTTGACCAATTAGTTAGATATTTAATTTATAAGTTAATTTCTTTCTCTTTTCTCAATTATGTGTGTAAAAACTTCCATTGCATTAGCCAATGTTAGTATAAGGTTTTGTATTATGTGCTTCAATTAGATTTTCTAGTGTTGATCTAATTTATGGTTTGTTTCCCTTCAGTTCTTACTTTCCTAGATTAGGTACAAAAATTGTTTAGTTTTAGTTCATAACTTGTTATCAACATTCTCATTTTCCTTTTCTATTATACTAGGTTGACCCAATCAACCCTATACCTTTTTCTAGCCTCTATGCACTGTACTAGATCAACCTAGTTGAACCTCTACTATTTGTAGACCCTATTCATTCTTTTCCTGCATCTGTTCACTATACTAGATCGACCTAGTCGACCTTGTACTATTTGTAGGCCCTATTTCCTATGCTAGGTTGACTTAGTTGACCATGTATTTGTTTTTTCCTTCCCTATTTATCAATCCAATTATCTATATTTTCTTCTTTACATTATGTTCATCTCTCTTCAGTCAGAATGAAGTCTCCTATTAGAATCTTTTTGGATATCTTGAATCCATTTAGATACTATATGGGATTTTCATTTATTTCCCTCTTTTCTTCCCAAGAGCATCATCACTCTTGGGGCACCTCTTCTCCTCCTTCATCCATGAACTTCAATATGGTGCAAATAACACCTCAAGATGAAGTTGATGGATCTAATCCTTTATTTACTTACAAGGATACTTCTCATCTTCACAATATTCAAACTAATGTGGGAGAGATTGACACAAGTTTATTAAACAACCCCACTAATAACCTATCTTTTAATAATCCTCCCCCCTAATACGAATTTAGGGTATGCTCTTACCAATACCAACCCACCTCCTAATACAACTTAGATTTTATCCCAAGTCATCCAATAAATGAACATTATGAAAAATTCTAAAACCCATGAAATTATACAACTTTAACAACATCTAATCAATGTGGTTAATCAACCTCCAACTATGCATCCTCAAGATAATCCTAATTTCATTCCTCCACCTCTTAGGGATGCCATAGCAAATGTTATTCCTTAACCCATAATGAATAAAAAATTTATTCAAACCATTATAAATGAGCCTTTTTCCCCATTTTATTTTATCCATTGATATTGGTAACATATCTCTAACTATCAAATATGATGGGACTAAAGACCCTGCATCATTTCTCAAAGCCTTTGGTAACCTTTACAAGGAGTGGATACAAACTAATACCTTCACCACAACTAAAATATTAGTGAAAAAGTTCACTAGTGATGTATTAGAATGGTATAATAAACTTCCCCAACATTTTATTTGGCAACTAGAATATTTGGTTAATCTTTTGGTTAAAAAGTTTCAACACAATGATCTTCCTAAAAATTGTCTTAGCCACTTCATCAATGACAAGGAATCTCCCACTGAATGAGTTCATGACTTTATTAAAATATGGAAATATTTAGCTCATAAATCTGACCATAACATGACTAATGATAACTTATTCAAACTCTTTATTACCACTTTTACTCCCACTCTTTAATATAAGGTTCAAACCTTTGCTCCTCAAACAATTAATAAAGATCTTGATCAAGCTAAATGTCAAGAATTTATCATGAAGCAATATGAACCTAATTTAAAACTTATTAAAGGATATTTCTAAACATCTAATGTTATCACTAGTAATACTCTACAAATGAAACTAGGAGTTTCCAACACTATTGTTCCTTCACCCTCTCATACACCTCTTTTGATTCAAAAAATGAAATAATTTTTACTACCCTCAAAAAATTTCATTTATCCTAATGATCCTCATAAGTGGTATTATCCTAATCTATTTTGTTTCTTCCATGCCAACATTGGGAATTCTCATGAATCTTGTATAGGTCTCACTAATCTTTTATGTCTCCTATATGCTTGGTAATTCATTCAATCATGAATTTATGATCAATCTTTATCATCAAGAGTACACTGCTACTTTTCAAAAATGAAAAAATTGTAAAGCTTCTACTTCTAACAATAATAAATCATCTTCAAATAATCAATCAAATTCTAAGGATGTTTTTTCCATTGATGATAATTATTACCAATACTTTCACAATTCTTAATATGTTAACACTACTAAGGTTAACTATCATCACAAACTAGCTCATAAAGATCCTATTACCAAGCCTAAAAAGCCATCTTTAGAAGAAAAATTGCTTAAAGATACTACCACCACCACAAATCATGATTCAAAATAACATAAGGAATAACTTCCTCATTTCTATCCTCTAACCACATCTATTTCTCCAAAATCTAATCTGCCTCTTAAACCTGATGTGGTTCTTATAAATCTCACTGGAATTTTCTTGAAGAACTCAACTCTATGCCTTGTAAAATTCCACTTATGGATTTATTTCATGCTTTACCCTATAATCATAAGTTCCTTATGAAACAACTTAGAAAAATTAAATATCCTTCCTCCATAGATTAAGAAGCACATTCTATTGAAACTATGTGTCCTTCCAATTCTTCTATTAAATTCCTTGAAAAAGACATGATCAAAGTATCCATTAATACCACTCTTATCCAAAAATTTCTAGTTGATAAATGTTCTAGTATTAATGTCACATCTTTATGGATTATACAATAAATTTTTTATAACAAGGATCATCTTAAGTAAACATTTCTTGCTTCTCATGGTTTTGATAAGACTAATCAAAAACCACTTGGTTGTATTTATATTTCATCAACCATAGGACTTAAAATATTTTGAACAAAGATTATGGTCCTTGATCTATCTTTATCCTATAACATACTCCTTGGTCATCCATGGACTCATCAAATGAGGGTCATTGCTTCTTCTAGTAGCCAATATATTAAGTTCTTACATAATGGAAAATGGTATAAGTATGAATCTGATCCTAACCCATGGAGTATCCAAATACCTAATCCTAAATCACAATATCATGTTCTTATGATTCCTAAGATCAATATTTCTCATCTTATTGTTTATCAACATAAATCCTTATTTATAAGTTACTCTTGTAGACTCCAATGATGATGAGACCAATGAGTTGAAAAATAATTTCAATACCACCAAGTTACTTCCATACATTTCACAATGGCTTCTACCTTATCTCTTACTAAGAGACCATATTGTTCCTCTTATTGATGAGATTTATAATTTTTCCCCTCCATGAAATGCTTTGGATCCTTATTTACCTAAATATTCCTTCACTTGCAATGATTTTGGAGTGGTTAAATTATATCAATATCCTCTCATCATGTCTCCTCATACATTTAGTAATATTAGGATTTCATGCATTTCACAATGGCTTCCTCCTTCTCTCTTACTAAGAGACCATATTGTTCCTCTTATTGATGAGATTTCTAATTTTCCCCCTTCATGAAATGATCAATATCCTTATTTACCTAAAGATTAATTTACTTGTAATGATTTTGGAGTGGATAAATTATTTCAAGATTCTCTCATCATGTCTCTTCATACATTCAGTAATATCAAGATTTCATCCTCTAAAACTCCCTTAAATTCTCAAGCTTGTATGATTTATCCAACATATGATGATAACTATATCATGACCCAAGTTCAATCTAGATACTTTTATGTCCAACATTATCAAACAACCTTATCATAAATTCATGCTTTCAATCAAAATATTCATACCATTTCTGTGAATCATACCTTATATCATGAGGGTCATGTACCTCCTATCAATTCTCCTCTTATCAATACTCCTTGGGTGGTAGAACAAATTATTTATTTTAAATCTTTGAAAGTTCCTACACCTTCTTTACCACATTTAGATCAAAACATTATATCTGATCCTTCTCCCATCACTAAATCCACCAACATACTAATCTATTCTACTCCATCTACTTTTACTCCTAAAATTACACTTGATGCCAAGACAACTGATGTTTGTTAGATACATTCTAAGTATGACCACCATGGAAATCAAATTTTAGATCTTGAAATATATTTTGAGTATTATGGTTCTCTTCCTACCTTTTCTATTGATGAAGCTATCCTTGAGTTATTTTATGCATGAGAACCTCATCTTCCTTGACAACATCATAAACTTGGAAATTTCAAGATAGAAACTCTTTACTTCAACAACTTCATTGCTAGCATTGATCCTAAAACAAATATAATTTCATTCTTACCCAATGAACCATAACATTTTCAACATGGTAATTCCATGCTTATTGAAGAAACCACTCATATCAATTATGGTACTCCATCTTGCCCTCAATCAATTATAGTTTCTCAAGAGATTTCACCTATCAAACATGATAATTTTAGCTTATTATTTGACAAATATTATCAGGCTTTCACTTGGTCCTATGGGGACATGCCTGGCATTGATACAAGCATTGTGGTGCATAACATATTTACTTATCCTAAAGCCAGGTCTGTGCATCAAAAACAAAGATTTTTTGTCTTGAAGTTTCTACTTTATGTCATAAGGAAATCATCAAATTACTTGATGCTAAATTTATTAAACCAGTGGATTATTTTGAATGGGTTTCCAACATTATTCCCATTCAAAAGAAAGTCACTATGGTCATTTATATTTTCATTGATTTTTATAATCTTAATTTTTCTTATCCTAGGGACAACTCCCCTTTACCTTCAATATATTCCATTGTTAATTCCACAGATGGTTAAAAATGTTATCTCTCATCAATCATATTCATATCTCTCTTGAGGACTAACATAAGATAACTTTTACCATGGAATGGGGCACCTATTGCTATGTCAAAATGCCCTTCATCCTCAAAAATGTTGGAACCACTTACTAAAGAGAATTGAATCACATTTTCATGATCTCATCCATAAAATTGTTGAAACTTATGTGGATGATCTTTTTTCTAAATCTAAACATCATAAAAATCATCTTTTTTATCTCATTATTATCTTTGAATGTCTTATAAAATATAAAGTTAAAATTAATCCTTAAAAATGTGTCTTTGGAGTCACATTTGGGAAATTTCTAGGGTTATTAATCTCTCTCCATGGCATTGATGTTGACCCTACCAAAACTAGTGATATCATCAACATGCCCATTCCTCATTCTATTCTCAACATTCATACTTATTTCAGCAAACTTGGGGTAATTAGATGATTTGTACCCAAAATAGCATATCAAATTCACTCCATTAATTACCTTATCAATAAAGTACTACTTTATAATGGTATAATGGATAGATCCATGTCAAAAATCCTTTGATAATATGAAAGATTCATTACTTCATCCACCCACACTTCATCCTCCTTCTAATGATAAACCATTGATTTTATATACTTCTTCCACACTCATTTTAGTTTTGGAAATTCTTTCACAATATAATGATATAGGAAGAGAGTATGTTATCTACTACATTAGTTGAGGCCTCATCAATTATGAAACATGTTATACCAAAATTGAGCATGATTGTTTCACCATCTATTTTGTAGCTAAAAATCTTCATCACTATATGCTTTACCAAAATATTTATTTCATTATTCATTCTAACCCCCTTCATTATTTATTATCCAAATCCTTTCTTCTTAGAGATATAATTAGAAAATGGATGGTTGTACTTATGGAAATTGATCTACATATCATCACTCAAAAAGTTGTTAAAATGCAAGTATTAGATGATCAACTTATCACAACTCCAATTATATCCACTTATTCTCTTCAAGATAATATTTTAGATGAAAATATCCTTTACATTGAAGGTATTAATCAATATATCTATATAAAATATTTCTTTCATAGATATACCACCAATCTTGAAGCCAATCAACTTGATTAATCCACTACTCCCTTCGATACTAGTAAATTAAAAGTAGTTATTAAGGAACTCCCTAAAATTAATGTTGGTTTGCATGAAGATACTTGGACCCTTAACTTTTATGGTGCTAAATGCCTTCAAGGAGATAGGGTAGGATGCATTCTCATAATTTTACTTAAAAATATTATTCATTTAGATTTTTTCTTCACTTTTGTTGTCACCAATAATATGGCCAAATATGTAGCTCTCATCTTAAGCATGAGAGCTACTCTTGATTTAGACATGAAGGATACCTTAATTCTTTAAGTGATTCTCAACTTATTTGTCATCAAGTTAGTGGTGATTATTAGTGTAAAAGTGATAACCTTATTACCTATCATCAAATTATAACCACTCTAGCTAAGGATTTTATCTCTTTCACTATTGAGCCTATTCCTAAAGATCAAACTTCCATTATTTATTCTCTTGCCTCTTCATCTTTTCTATTTCATCTAAATCAAGTCCTTTCCAATCCTACTTTTATTATTCAAATAAGAAAATATCCATCCTATACTCAACCACTAGATTTAACTTATCTATCATATTAAGGATATTACCATTTGACAAAGCCTGTGGTACCAAGACATCATTCAATTACTTAAAAATCAAACTTATCCTCCTAATTTAAATTCTAATGAAAATACACGTATTTGTAAACAAGCTTTCAAGTATGTATTTCAACACATCATCCTTTATTATCACAATGTTGAAGGTACCGTGCTCTATTGTGTTATGCAAGATGAGGTACCTCCTCTTCTTAAACAAGCATCTGGGGCATTTGTGGTGGTCACTGTATCAGACATGATACACCATGAAAATGCCTACGTATGGATTAATTTTGGCCTTTTCTTGAAAATGATGAAATTGAATATGATAAAAAGTGAAATCCTTGTCAATTTCATGATGGTCTAATCCATTCACCTCTAGATAAACTTTAAAATATAAAATATCCTTGTCCATTTTTTACTTGGAGATTTGATCTCATTGGTAAACTACATCACTCTCATAATGGGCATGTCTTTATGATTACTACTATCGAATACTTTACCAAGTGGGTAGAAGCCATGCCTCTTGTTAACATCACGAGTTCTACCATTTCCAAATTTATTCTTAATCAAATAATTTACCATTTTGGTTTTCACCATACCATCATTTTAGATAATGGTGGTAACTTCAAATAAAATATGTTAAACAACTTTACAACAAATTCAAGATCAATCACAAATTTTCCATGCCTTATCATCTGTAATGCAATGGTTAAGTTGAGGCCACTAATAAAATTATCAAAAAAATTCTCCAAAAGATAATTCATGAAAATTTCATGGATTGGCATATTCATCTTTACCCTATACTTTGGGCCTATCAAACTATCATATGCACTGCTACTGGGGCAACTCCATTCTCACTAGTCTATGGTTTTGAGTCATTTCTTCCTTTAGAATTAGAGATTCCTTCTCTTTGTATATTTATTCATGGTATTATTATTGATTAATAATTACATTAATCTCATATGTATTCAATTTATTTACATGATGAACATCATCTTTATACTTTATAACATAACTACCAATACAAGGCTCACATTGCAAGACAACATAACAAACCTGTTAAAATTCACACTTTCAATGTTGGTGATCTTGTCCTTAAATTAAACTACACTCATGATAAATAAGGTAAATACACCCAAAAATGGTTAGGTCCATATTTAGTTAAAGATATTTTTATTCCAAGCACCTACCACCTTTAAACCAATGAAGGCCATGTTTTTAAAGAGCGCACCAATGCTCAATTCCTCATAAAGTAATTTTCCTAAACATTTTATTCTTGTCATGCTTTGTATCTACATATATTTAACACTTTTTGTAGGTTACGTAAGCATGGGTATCTCCCTCTACAATAAATTTCTTCTTTTTCACAAACCTTTATTCCTCCCTTTTAGTCTTTTGGTTTCTTTATGTACCATAGTCTTATTTTTCTTCTTGCATTTGTTATTTTGACACCCCTTGGGTTTTTGTTTTATTATTTTATTTGTAATACTATGGATAGGACCCAAAATTCATCACAAAACCACCATATTTTACTTATTTTTTACACACTTTTTACTTGCCAATTTTTTTTTGGCACCCATTGGGTTTTTTTTTGTGAGTTGATTTGCAAGACCGTGGATAGGACTAGACATACCTCACAAAATTAACATATTTTTTCTTGATCTTTTCCTTATTTTATTAACTTGTAGTGTAATATTGTGGATATGACCCTACCCTCCCCATAAATTACCACCTTTTCATGTTATTTATTCTTATTTTTAAACTTTAGCTTTTGATTCTTTTTATAGATGGAATTTGTCTAAACAATATATGTTAGCATGTTTTCATCTATTTCCCTCATTATCATGATAAGGAATCACACTTTACTATCATTGTATCCATTTTTTTAACCATTTATCACATTTTTTATTTCAATTTGAAGTAATTCAAATTGTTTTATGTATCACTCCTCTTTATTTCCCCTTTCTTTCACTCCACATTAGATAAAACAAGGTGGAAGTTAAGATATCACTTTTATTTCACCTAGATTTATGAGACTTTTAGACCCCATGCTCTTTGAAGTTTCTCTCTCTTAACAACCAAGTCCCAAATATTCAAATTAAATTGATGTTTAACACCCATATTTGGTTTTCTAAATTTTTATGGAGGAGGAATAGAATAATCCATCAAGAACGTTAAAAGCCAAATCATTTGAAACAAAAGGTAATGATATCTAAAAGGTAACATACAAATCTCAAAAGTTAAATTCACACTGAAAGATGTGATTCCAAGCACATGTCCTACCTCTAGTCCAATCTCAAACTCCAAATTTGGCCTCACATAGATTCGAGGTCCTTTGGGGTATGGAAGGCTAGTAGATTAGAATAGGGGAAGTCATCAAACTCTATGGTGCTACCTACTTTCTCACACAAGTACTCGATTTTTTTAGTAGACTAAAAACTCTATAAAGGGTCCTAAGGAATGGGGAAAACATTATGGGAATGTAGGTATATTTTAATTTTCATGCATATAGCCTTCATGGGATGATCTATAAACTCCATTTATTGACTTAAGATTTTTATGGATAAGAGAAGTGCTTCAGATTCCTTAAGGTCCAAAGTCCTCTTGTTTTGACAAGCCTAATTTTATTGTCTTGACTTTGATAAAGAGTTCATTTACCTTTGTTTTTCCTTCATTATCCCCTCCACCTATTTCATTTTTCCCCCTTGACAGACAAATTGCGATTCTAAATCTATCTTCCCTCTTCTTTATTCCCTTCTAATTCACCTCTTAAAAACATGCTAGGACTAATTTATTTTAGTTTTATCTATCCCTAGAGTGAAACAACATGTTTGAGAAACTATGGGTTCTTATTTCTTTTTACACCATGGTTTTACATTTCTAGACTTACTTTTCTTTCCTTTTACCATTTGTAATTAATTTACTATCATGTAGTTATGGGCACCTGAGTTTGTACCCTTTTTCCATTGTTGAGTGAGATAAGAATTTATACTACTCACTCATCAATGTTATTTTACCATTTTTTTGCTTTTACCATTAATTTGTTTATTTATCATAATGTTTGACATGTATCTCTAGTTTGAGTTGGTGAGTTTTCTTTTCTTGCTTAAGGGTATCTTGTTTGAGGTTTTAGTCTTTAATAGCCTTAGTTTTTTGGTTACCTAATTTAATATTGTTTTTAACTTGGTCATTTGGTCTAACATATTTATTTTCACACCAACTTTCCAAATTTACCATGTACATCCCATCCTTATAACACCAACTACCTTGGTTTTTCTTATATATATTTTTTTGCTCTTTAGTTTTGTATTCTTGGGTTTATCTAAAGTAATCTCTCTAACCTACATAATCAAAACTAAAAACACAATAGATAACCATCTAACAATAAAGTTAAGTCAAGGTATGTATTTCATTTACTTTTTAGTTATTTTTTTCTTTAAAATACTACAAATTTTTTTAGCATCAATGTTATGTGTTACTATGTTCTTTCTTAAAGCACCATCCCATGTTGCACCTTAGTGACATGTGATGAGCTTCAAGTAGGGCATATTTATAGAAATAATATTTTTAACTTTTATCAAATACTAATGGTTTACATATTTGAGAAACCTATCAAGACTCAATATTTTTAAGTGCATGCCTTAAGGGATGCACTAAGAGGGGTGGGTAGAACTTTGGTGCTTCATAGTATTTTTGTCCTTTATTGCCACATTATTACCAATCCAACCAACTCCTAAAACTATTCCCTAAGCTATTACTCCTCCCTTGGACACTCCTCTAGTCTTTTTCCTTTTTTCCATCTTCCTTTTCTTGCCTTAATTCCCTTTTAGACAATTAACTATACTAGGTTGATTGGGTTGACCATGTAAAACTAACATTTCTAGGAGGATTTAGGGAAAGATCTACCTATATATACATGATCAATTTGTAATTATTTTAATATGCATTCAAGAGTTATTATTCTCTCACACTTCTTCGCAATCTGATCTTCCACCATTCTAATTTAGGAGTCTTAGCTTAGGGATTTTAATCAGAGAGTCTAGTCTTGTGGATAAGTCTTGGATGTTTTGGACTTTATTACTTATCTTTACAAACCACAAGGACCTCTTGTAAATCCCCTTTTACCAAGGGAGATATTGAGTCTCGATATGTTCAGATTTAGGTAAGTATATTCTAACTTTGCTCTCCTCTCTTTAGTAGATAAAAGTAACATAAGTGTTGTATCAAATAATATTAGTCTTAATATTCCATGTATTAGGGTATTACTCATACCTAGCTTAGTTGATATTCTTTTATACATGTTTTGATTGCTTTACTAACCCCTTATATTGTGCCACAAGTTTTAGTCTACTCCATATTATATTTAATTTATTATTTATTAGAATAGAGTGAATATTAAACCTTAGGACTATTTTAGGGTTGTTGCAATATTGTGTCAAACTATAGGGTTTGGAACCCTACCTTATATGGTGTATTTTAATAAGTGATCCCATAATCAGGTCTAGTGGATCCCCATACTGGTCATGATCCTACTTAACAAATGTATTCCCAATAAAAAGTGCAGGTATACTCTATATTTTCCAAACCAAGATCTATTTATAGACATGATACATTTATAATTACATATAGGAGCATGCATAAGACGTATTTTATACACTCCTATTTAGTACTTAACATCTCTAATTTAAAATGGGGCATGTTTTTGAAAGTTATTCTCCATATTAGTACTTATATTAGTTTTCAAATTTCTCCATACATAGTGGGGGCATGCTTTGGAAGCATGTTCTACACACTTACATGGTTATCCAAATTAGCCAAAACACACAATTATATTATTAAAATTAATAGTTGTGTTAGAATTATATACATTGGTACTATTATTATACATAATTCTAGGATGAGACACATATAAATTATGTATTTTATGTTAAATGTGCCTAATATTGAAAAATACAAATCAGTTTTAGATTCAAAAACTCTTTTATGGACTATTACCATTTCAAATTCAAAACCACTTTTATGGACTATTACCATAACATTGATTTTTTTGTCCTAATACCTTGTAGAATTTTATAGAATTTTTTGATCCAATATAATTAAGTAGTTGGTTCACAATTTATTATGTTTGAGGTGATGAAATCAATCAATATTTTCAAGTTATAGGTTGGACTTGATTATATCATCTAACCTCACTACGTTATAAGTTTCACGGTTGAGATAATCTCAACTACCAAGTGGCAACTCACTTTTTCTATAAAGTTTGGGGCATGTGCCTCTCTCTCTCATTATCTCCTTTGATATATGAACTTTAAATATTTATCTATATTTTTACTAATCTATATTTTAGAGCCTTAAAATGATACACTTTTTTGAAAATAACATATCAATAGGCAAGGCATTACATTGACACATATGTGTAATCCAAAAGCTCACTCTTTCCTATTTAATATATTTCAAGTAATTTAAACCCATATAATATGTACTAAGTTTATAATATAATGTGTTTTTGGTTGTAGGATAGTCACTAGTAAAGTACTCAAGTTGGTCACATGCAAAGACAAGGTGGCATACACACCCCAAGTATGTATTGTTTTCCTTTAAACTATAAATTTCATTACCAAATTAAAGGGGAGGAAATATAAATGATATTTTATGATTATATATCACCTAAGTATTGTACACTTGGAAAAATTATATATTGGCTATTCCTCTTAGTTATATACCTTTTCCACTTCCACAAGTCTTGCATATGATCTATCTTTATACCCCTTTGCATATATCCATTACTCTAACCAATCTTATGTTGATGAACCATGTCTTCTATCTTTCATATAATGCTTAAAATGTACTAATACTCCATATCTATAAGTTTTGAACATGTACCTACTTTATTACTTTCTAGACACTAACATATGGGATAGACATTAGCGTCGATGCTACTATCCTATCCCAACACAAGTATCTAGTACCCTAAATTCATCCAATTTGTAAATGAAATATATCATAATGGTTAGCTTAAGTAATTTAATTATAAAGGTACTGATATAATAACAATATCAACCCTCATTCATTCATAACTTATCAACATAGGAATAATACTAAGTATTCTTACCAAAGGGCATTCAATGACATAAAAATTCCCTATTTCCACATAAGTCATAGGTACAACACATATAAAAGTTGTAAGTTAGGCCATTGTTTAATTTATTTCCAAATATTACATGATTCACATATAAGCCAACATGTAGGGGATAACTACATGAATTTGAGGTCATCTTCTAGAGTATTGCCTATGTAGGCACCACCCTCTGATAATAGGGTCTTTGGGGTTAGCTTGACACCATGTGCCTGTTGACCAAATTTTGAGCTCAAGTAAAAATTTGTCACCACGTAAAACTTTAAACTTATCTTGGTATTTTTATACAGTCTTGTCATACCCTATGGTCCCTAGAGTATTCATATAACCTTGTTTTCATTGGTTAAGGTTAGTTTGGAAAAGCTAAGACAATGTCATGTTTTGGTCATTTAGTGGTCTAGACATATCATGGAGAGATAAGGTATGTTCAAGTTATTTCATAGGTTATTGGGATCATATAAATTTCATTTAATGTATTAATCACTTTGTCTGAGAATATCATGATGTTTTGGAATGTTTAAGGTTCATTTACAAACTTTAAGGTGGTGAAAATATATGAAAATGTGATTTTTGGATAACTCAAGTGTATGTCAAATTTACCTAAGTGAAAAATAAATAATTTTTTTTTTAAAAGATCCTTGGATCAGCTACATAATTGACACACCTATCATCATGTCATGGAAAGGTCAGATTCTTGAATTTCAATGCCATCTTCAGGAGTTAAGGAAGTTGTATGGACTTTTGGAAGTCACTTAAAAGTGAAAAGAGTTGAATAATGTTATTTAAGATTATAAATGTTATAAATAATAATTTTAAGAAGTTTAAATCTCCAAAAATGGAGAAAACCATCTCTCTCTTCTATCACTTCATTTACAATCTAGTGAAGGCCAAACTCAATCACATAGTATAGGTTGTACAAGTAGAGCTGGGGGCTAAAATTTTATCCAAAGTTTTGGACCCATATGAGATTCCAATTTTAATAATTTTTCATTAATTTTGTGACTTAAAATTTATGAAAAATTGGTAAGGATCCAGACTACTTTTTAAAGGATCAAATCCCCATAGGTTGAGTTTAGAGAAAATGCAATATAAAGTATGAGCTCATGGCTACACGAAATAGGTTGGATTGAGTTATTAGATGTTTTAAATACATCAAAAAAATTCATTCATCATGGTGGTATGTGTAGGTGGTCTATAGGAATTCTTCATCCTCCTATGTTATATCTTTGTCCATTTGATCAACTAATCCTTAATCACTCTGGTCTATAGTTACTTAGTGTACGTATGAAGGATATCTTTAGGATATATAATGACTTGAAAATATTTGTATAATTTAGTTAAATTATTTTTAGTATAAAATCTATGTCTAATTACCTTTTTTAGACAAGATACATGGTATAATGGATGTATTCAAATGGATAATGGAAATTTCAGCTTGTAGGTCACACTACCAATTTACTACAAGATATGATAAGGATCATGATACTTAGGATATGGATTGTTATACATTTTTTGTTTATTTATATACATCTTTTATATTTATAAAAATTCATAAAGGCCGAATCACCTATGTCAAAATTCTAGTTACTATGGTGTTGATTTGCTTGTTGCCTCATTATATTTTATGTCATTATTAAATTCTCTCATAAACTAATAAGTACCTACTTTTGATGGTGAACATGTTCCTCAATAGCTCAAAATTTGGGATGAACCTTCAATGGTGAAGTGATGTATGGGGGTGATATCCATATAATACCACAAAGGAATATATTTTGGAATAAGTGTGAAAAAAGTGTTATGCCACCATTCAACAAGTGGAAACCAATAAACCCATTTGTCCTGTTTGTCTGAAACAAAATAATGAAGATACATTTATAGACATTTTTTTAACTACCTTTTTTTGTCCATCAAATTAAGGATGATAAGATGAGTTATGATCCAATTGGGTTCCCAAACATGCAAATAATTTGGTCAAATAATTACTAGTAAATATGGTATCTCAATCACTTAAAATGATCTTTGGAGTACCATGTAATTTATGAAGTGTATTTAGATAAGAAAAATATACTATATTGATGACAAATAGTTTTAATAAGGAATAAAAATGATCATACTTGGTAATTTGATCCATAATTACCATGATAATTATTTTGCCCTCAGACTGTGGTAACCTAGTAATGAAATCCATTGAAACCCCCTCCCACCTCTGGATAGGGATGGATAAAGGATAAAAAATACTTAGGGTGTTAATGGTTCCACCTTTGATCTAGTGAAATATCATATATTTATCCATATATTTATGGACATCCCCTTGATTCATTCAAAAAATAAATCTTACCTGATTCTATCACATGTTTTCAAAAACCTTAAATGATCTCTTATTAGAGATGAATGAAGTTCCTAAAGAATTTTATGTCTTAGGAGAGAATGTTTATAGAGGTATAATCTATCTTTGTACCATAATGTGTTCCTATTCCATGCCTTTTTTTAGAAACACTAGAATAAAATGAAATATTATAAATCAAATCTTGGGTATTTATGTCATTCTTCCATTTTGATCTTACTTCCTCTAGCTAATTTTCCTACCAAATTATCATTGTGCATACTAATGTCTCAACTAATTCATCCTACCTAGATAGTGCTTCTACTAACACATTATATTTTCCTTTAAAATATATGATTTCAAAATCATATCCTAATATTTTAGTTACCCATTTATATTTTCATTCTGATGATAACCATTTCTTCAAAAAATATTTTAGGTTAATATGATCAATATCTACCTGAAGGTGTTGACCCATCAGATAAGGTCTCCATTACTTGCCTACATGTAAAATAACCTTCATCCATTTATCATATATTAGATTGTACATATTTATTTCCCTTAATTTGACAAATCTAAAATTAAATTTGTATATGTTATTTCATGAGTACAACCCATATTTTGTATCCTTATGCATCACATTCAACAACAAAATTTAAAAAAAAAATAGGGGTAGTAACAACTAGAGTGTTTCACAAAGTCATTTTTAGTTGTTGGAACACCTTGGTATCTATTTAAGTCTACTATAATGAGTCTTTATTCAAAAAATATGTGAGTGGGATTGTGATGCCACCCTAATTATTTAAAAACTAGGATATCAACATGTTATCCCCATAAAAAATTGAAGGTTCTTGAGGTTGCTTGGCACTTTCCATTCCATAATCACTTGATATTTTTATCATAAACTTTCACACCTTCATGTGACACAATATGACCCAAAATCCATATATTTGACTTTAAAATTACATTTGGAAGGTTTTGCATAAACCTAATATTTTTATAGAACTAAATTTACTTGTTTCACATGATTCAAATGGTCTTCCCAATTTTATTATAAATTAGAATTTCATAAAAAATAACAACATAAAATTTCTTAAAAATGGCCTCAAAATAGTGTTCATCAAACTCTAAAATGTAGATGGTGAATTTTCAAGACTAGAAGGCACAACCATAAACTCATAATTGCCTTCATAAGTTAAGAAATTTGTTTAAGGTATGTCATTTTGGGTAAGTACATGGAGTTGGGGGATAATTATATGGAAATTTTAGCATAACATGTATGTAGTAAAATAGAACATATACATACTATCTGAATTTAGGACATGTAATAACTAAACCATAATATGTACATGTTATGAACACTATACATAAAGCATAAATTTTATGCATGTAGATGATTTTTTATGATTATATATCACCCCAATCTTAAACACTTGGAGAAATAAGACCTTGGTTTTTCCTCTCATTTCTATACCTTTCTTGATTCTAAAAGTCTCACTTCTACTATATCTTTTTGCCCCTTTTCCTATATCTCTTAGTCTGACCAGTATTATGTTGATGACCTAGGTCTTATATCCTTCACAGAATTTTGAAAATGTACTTATCTTCTATCTCTACAAGTTATGAACATGTACATACTTCCATTCTCCCTAGACACTAAATTTTAGGATAGACATTAGTGTCAATTCTATTGTCTTATCCTAATGCAAGTGTTTTTGAGTGCCATAAAGTCATCCAATTTACAAATGAGATATATCCTAATGGTCAGCTTAAGTGATTTAATATGTGTTATTACTCTAAAGGGAGTGATATAAAAAACAATTTTCACCCTCAATCATTCCTCACCTATCATCATAGTAAAAATACTAATTATTCTTACCAAAGAGCATTAAATTGATCAAAAGTTTCTTATTTGCACACCAGTCATATGCACAACACATCTATAAGTCTAAAATATTAAAGGATCAACCCAAGATCCTAATTTTCCAAGATACAAGATAGGTCACTATTTTACTTTATTTTCACATATTTGATGATTCACATACAATCCAAAAAGTTATTAGGAAGACCTTGGATACACACTCTTTAAGTAATACCTTATATAGTACATAGGTGTGCTAAATACATTCATGTCAATCAGGTAATTATAGTTTCCAAAATTTTATGTGAGCATCATCTTGAATAAAATAAACTTATACCTAGACAACTAGTTATCAATCCTACTAAGACTAATTCATCACAAAAGGGTAAGCAACACATAATCCCTTTAACTAGGTGCTTAGTACTTGAGAGACCATTACATCAGAGATATATAGTGGATTAGACAAAATCAACTTTTTATTCTGCAAACCATGTTCATATATCTAAAGCACCTCAAAATGTACATATTATTTCTGCCACCAAAGAAACCATAGAGCACTATAAAATGGTTTCTAATAATGCCTAATCCTATTACTCTTAATAATTTTACATGTCTAATTAGTCTTATTATACATAAGCATAGATCCTTTGATACCATAGTGATATATACTATAGCTATACATGATCATTAAAAATGTAAATGGGGTATTACACCAGATGCACCATGGGGAGATATCTATGACTATCCATTAGATGGAATCATAGCATGATCTTTCCTATTCAAATATTTTAAAAAGACCAAAAAACAAAAAATATTCAAATCTCTGAAAACATTTTTAGCACCTCCATGTTATATTGGTTCCTTGCCATATATGTATTAGTTACATGTTGATGGGTGGCATACTAAATTAATAATACATACACATGGGTGTCACACTTATACTTGAAGTGTGATACATGCATATACAGATACATGATACATTTTTATTTCACATGTTAGTCTTTCCATCTACTCATGTCACATGGACATTGGGGCATCCACTTATTTTATCTTGATACACATAGGTTATTATATTTGATGATAACTCTACATTATCATGTTTGATACTACATATGTACTTACACATGCCTTTATCCATGATTATATCTTACATAGGAAACCTGATATGTTATACACTAGACATTTTTTCCTAATACATTTGATCCATGGTCTACTATGAAATTTTATGATGGTTACTTATGCTTTACATTATGCACTTTCCTTAGTGTCTTTCCTTGTTATTTCATTCCTTGTTGAAGCATTTGAATATGCTCCTATGTTTATGACCCCTATGCCTATGTATTCTTTCATTGAAGTTTACATAAGTCACTATCTATTGTATGGACATTTGAATATGTCATTATTACTTTTATGGAAATTTGACTAAGTCATGTTCCTTAAATTGTGTGGTTTTAGAAATTTCCCTTTGTTTGTACTCTCCTTAGACCATTTCCTTTTGACTTGGTTTTGAGTGCTCTTTATTTTACTCTTACTATATATATGTTTCAATTATCTTTATCATGTATCTTATGCCTACGTGTGATCACATTGGTTCTATGTTATTCAATGATACATTTACCTATACATGTTCCCTTCTATATTTCACATGG
>JARHVA010007754.1:590000-610000 GCA_037957365.1 Torreya grandis | reverse complement strand
TTCAAAATTATTGCATGCTTTTGCATTCATTCACCTTGGTTACTCTTTGTATATTCCAATAGGAATAAACAACCATAAAATGGATTTTGTGTTGATTAAAATTTTACTATTAATTTGTTTCTTTCATACTTAATTAAGACACTGAATATTTACTCATTATTAAAGTTATTCAAACTCATGACAATAAAAAATTGTAAATTTACTTAATTGAAATTTCATTATATTAAAATTGATTTTAATTTAAATTATATAGTTTTGACTTTCAATTTATGTGACGAGGTTTAATATTTTATTATATTCTTACATATTTTTATACATTATTGAATGGGAGATATATGAGTTTATTCCTCTATTGTATAATCTCATTCACATTATAGATAAATGGAAGAGTAATTCCATGATAAACATTATCTCCATCTCTACTTTTATTCTCTTTTATTTTTTAATATAGTTTAAAAATTGTATGTCCTATCCATAGAATAGATTACATTCAAGTTATACCATTTTATCAAAAATATACTCCAATAAAACCATTAATTTATTTATTTCCAAATAATATACTTCTAACTAAACAAAAAAAAATTGTATTAAAATAATATTTTTTATATTTTTCTTTCAATTTTTTGATGTACTTTTACCTTGGAATTAGTTATATATTAATTTTTAGTGGGATTATTTAAACACGTATATTTTAGTTATTTATCCAAATGACCGCCACAAGTAGTTATTTACCAAATCACATTTTTTACACATACATTGTTTGATAATAATCATAAAGCAAGGGAAACCACTATAACACAAAAACATTTAAAGCTTTTTTTAGTAGCAGAGGAATGATGAATTTAATACACCACTTTAGACTTGGCATTAGTTTTTAAATCATGAAATATTTGTTAAATTTTATATTTCTAATCTACTTTTATAACCTCTAAATTATTTAGGATCACAAAGTTCATTTCTTAAATTATAGTACATTAATGTGAAAATTTTCCCTTTGTAAGAGAAAAAATCTAATGTGATAATGAAGAATCATCATTTAAGCATAAATATACATTATCCTTGGTCCGTGTAGATAATGAAGGATTCTTTTACTAGTTGTTTAATTCAAAATATTGTTTTCTTTTTTTCTCAACACCTTTATATAACTCTACATTATAACTAGAAATTCAATCTTGATTCGGATTGAAGATATTTTTATATATTATTTGATGTTGAAATCAAGGTAATGTTTTTAAGTCATTCAATTTTAAAAATAAAAATAAAAAACAAATATTGAACATGAAATTATTATTATTTATGAAAGAACTCTCTATATCTCCTCCTTTTGATTTTTATTAATATGTAACAAATTCAAAATAAAATATATATTAAAATTAGAAGGATAATAGAGGAAACACTGCATTTCATATCACATTTCCCTTTCATCTACTTGTCTATTTGATTTTGATAAATAAAATTATGGGATCAAGGGAACCAAAGTCACACTGGAATACAAGTGAGGGTTTAATTCCTCATACCTCCACTTAGCCAATATGTCAGTTCTATGTCCCCAATTATCGTTAGTTTGATCACTAGTGGGATTTGACACTAGGATACCCAAAACAGATACATCCACTTCAACTATTGCACACTAACCTGAACGACAACTTACTTTTCTCTTTGCTACAAATCCACTTCTAAAATTTATTCATTTGTCTCTTTCCACATGGCTTCTCCTTATCTTTTAATGTTTTTATTCCTAATAATTATCTTTTCAACATAATTATTGATTAATTATTAATATGAAATTGAATTGATAGTAAAATTTGATTTTATTATTTTATCCCTAATAAAATATTATATGTATTACATTTTCATGTTAAACCACTTTCTAAGATTCCACATATTCACATCATTAATTAAAAATAATAATAATCATAATTATAATCATTCAATCCCCATGCCGCCCACATTAATAAAACATATTAATAAATAAATTTAATTTATTAGATACTTTTTTAGTGTTGTCCTATAGAATATGTTGTTGCTTAGATTACTTTATTTTATGGGTCCTATGTAACTACTAAATAATTATAACTATACAAATGAATATCTTCTTTCAAAACTAGAAGTGGTGACTAACTTCAAGTATTGTTAGAGGTGGAGGGCAATGACTCCAAAAAAAAAAAATTAGAGTTTTGTTTGAGAAGCTTAAAATAACTTTTAATTGATCAAAATTGTCTTATAAATGTATTTAATTTTATTTTCTTAAAAATTAATTACCAAATTTTCTCTGGAGTTAATTTTTATAACATTAAAGGAGGAGGAGGAGATTTGAATTTTTTCCTTTTTAAAAGTTTTAAAAAAAGAAAATTTCAAATATCGTAGATACAGTTTAAAAACATGTAAAAATGACCCATTTTCAATGATGATATGTTTGCGATTGAATCAAAAGTTTTTAAAAGAAGTATTTCAAACTTTGTACATACACTTTAAAACTTTTTAAAATTTCACATTTTTAACGATGATGTCTTCGATATTGAATTGAATCCATTTTATCTTGTTTATCTTTTTTTCAGAAGAAGAAAAAGAATTTCTAAATTATTTAGTTTTAAATTTTTCAAAATAAATACTATTTACAACTTTGTAGATACACCATAAAAACTTTTTAAGATGACACATTTTTAATAATGATGTGTTTGAGATTAAACCGAAGCCATTTTATCTTGTTTAAATTTTTTTGAAGGAGCAGGAAAAAGAAGAAGTGCCTCTGTAAAGTTTGAAATTTTTCCTTTTTCAATGATAATATGTTTGAGATTGAATCGAAGCCATTATGATTTATCTTTTTTCAAATTAACATTTTCTCAAAAAATACTATTAGAACATAAGTTTTAGTAACTTACTTAATTTTTTATAGAAATTGTTTTGTTTTACTTTGAAATTAATCTTTGTTCAGATGGCCAATCCTATAGTATCGATTTTCATGCTGAAAAAATATCTTAAGATCCTTTAAATGTAAATAGCAAAGTGTTTAACATAACAAATTAAAAAAAATTATTTTGAGTGTTATGATTGATCCAAAAAATGGTATGGTATGAAACCTTCATGTCAGTAGAGGCCTTCACCGTCATCATCATATGTGCTAAAATCAATTATTTTTATTATTCGATCAGTTATGTATGCAGTGAGCAGTTTGTTTGCCATCGTAAAATTAATAATTTCAACAAGGTGAGTTTGAGCTATAAGAAGTAGAACAATAGTCTCAACTAGGGAGTCTCTAAAACTACCAAGGTTGAGGCTTATAGGATCAAAAGGTCAAATCCAATTGACTCTCCACAGGCCCATGTAGCAAAAATTCATGATAAATAGCTACAATTCTCTCAAAACTCCTGAAGAAGGTTCATCATCGACCTCAAGTTTAGGGTTGCTTTCAATCTCTAGATCATTATACAATTTCGATCCCCATCCTTGCTCAGCCTATCACCACTCAGAAGCATTTTTATAGTGAGAATAACCTGAGGGAATGTAGCTCCCAGTGTGAACAGAGCTGTAGCCCTCATTCTATGAAATTTTAGACTAATTAGCAGCAATTTCTATTTATTTTAGTGAATGATGGCTACCTAATATCAAAGGATGTCATTAATTGCTATTAACTAGAGAGGCATTTACACATTCTACTTTTTCTCCATCAGCAACATGGTATAATGTTGCATCTGCGCAATTCCTTTGTCATATACATTATAATTCTTAATCTATGTCGGTTTTATTCCTTTATCATGGAAACACCGCTTTGTGATTAACCATAAATGCATTCAAATTCGATGGCTTTGAATCAAATTTCATTTTGTTAATGCAAAACATGGATTCACAACAATAATGCCCATGACCTGGTTGCTCATCAGACGGCAATGGAATTGGGACCGTTTAAAGTAGATAAATAAGTATTCTTTAATTTTAAAAATTAAAAAAATATGCTACTGATCCTTATTTGGTTGCTATGTGAACCCAAATAGATAGATAGGAGTAGACAGGAGTGGTCATTTTTTTAATTAAAGACATGATACATGCATTTCAAACACAGTAGATAAAAATTCACTACTTCCTCAAGCACCATGATGGTAGGCCAACCAGGGTATGGGCAAAAGTTAAAGAATACTTTTGTTTTTGTTTTTTTTTTTGGTTTTTAGGATTTTCAACAAATATGAAAGTAGTGCCATTAAATATTAATATATAATCTATCGAAATGAAATGCTAAAACTAGTGTTATTTAATGCTAGAATAAAATCTAATAGCATAAAAAAAAATGTAAAAATGGTGTCATAAAATATTAATATACAGTTTAGTAAAATCAAATGCTACTATACAATCTACCAATGTCACAACAAATATAAAAGTGATGACATCAAATGTTAATATATAATTTATTAAAAACAATTCATTATATATGCTATAGATTAATATTGCGAAGCATCTAATTTATAATTAAATTGTTCTCTTCAAATTTAAGTTGTTATTTCATATAATTTTATCTTTAATTTAATGACTCTTGACCTTTTTTTAGTAGATTTCAGATAAATACATTCCAAAAATATAAATTATACAATTTAACATGTGTACATTAAAATTCAATCATTAAAGTACTCAAATTTATAACTGAAAGTTCTTGGTGGGAGCTATCAATTTTACAAGGTTTTGATGTCAGTGAAAAATTTCACTGAACAACATTGCTTAGGTGAGGGCATCATGTTGCTCTATAAGAACAAATTATATTTTTTATTTATACATAAACACTTATCACATTTGAGCTATAAACAAAGAAAAATGCTTTAATTTTTAATTCTGTCTTCACATAAGTCTTGGTGAATATATGGTACTTGATAAAGTTAAATATAGATATAAAGGCATAACCTATTCTACCTAAAAATATCTAAATTTATTTTTAATTTAAACACGTATACTATAAATTGATTACACCATAAGAATCTAATCAGTGATCATACAAATTACTCTAAGTGTGATAACTATAAATAAAACATACTATACCATACATCATTAATCATTATCATTATAAGAAGCACATCATAATACAAATATAGAAAGTAATTACAATTAACCATCCATGATTGATACATGTCTACAACCACTACTATCAATGTACAATAAACAAATAATTACAAGTCATCACAATAATGTTTCAGTAAAAATACAATACAATACAATGTACATATATAAGATATTTGCCCCCCCAGAGTATAATTTATCAAACTCAAGTATTTATGGTAATCTCAAGTGTCATTTCAAAATTAGTAATATTGTGGGGAGAGAAAACATAATTCGAGTTCTTTTTCAAACCAATCATAGACCAACAATCTCCCATACTAATCCTATAATAGAATGGCCCTCCATTCATGGATGAGTAAATAGTGATGGCATGAGAATCCAGAGAGACAAGCTAGTGCCCATGTGCTATATGATTTCTAAAACTAAACATGTTGTGCATTATAGAAACCCGATTTATTAGAAGATATCCTACAAACATGTAAATCATACTCATGAGATGATAATGTCTCACTAAGCATTATTTTGGTCAAATTTTTTAATAACAATAATAATTTCAAGATCAGTCAAAATTCATACACATCACTTGATTAGATTACCTTCATTTGACATTATTATGCTAGTAAGCCAATGAAGTCCATCTCATTACTTATTCAATATCAACAATACGACATTTTATTAACATAATATAACCAATATATTCATATAGATTGTAACCTACTTACAATCACTTCACATAATATGATAAGCATAAAAATTTAAAAAAACCATACATTTGTTCCATAAAATGTATGAATGAATCACACCTTATTATCTATCTCATAATAGAAATAATGACTATAATTTATACCATATGAATAAAATATATATTTAACTATAGTTTATAATTACTATAAGTAGTTTTCAAATATACTACTCTATGATAACTCATATTATCATAGCTTAGTATTCCAAAACACAACTACCAATTATCACAATCAGTGATAATAAAGTATTTATAAATCTATGGAAACATATGTTTCTATTAAAAAAACTAGACATAATAAATAAAATCTTAGTTTAAATGAAGGTAAGATATTTAATTCTAGAATTTGTTATACTGTCAAGGGTTATATGCATACATATATAAGGTCCTACTAAATGTCATAAAACATGTTAATAGTAATAACCAACATGCATACATTTATTTTGTCAATCGTATGTGTGAGTCTAGACATAAAAATTATAATTTATACCACCTAGATTTAACATACATTTAGACTATAATTTTTAAATTAAAACATTCTATGACATCTCATAATATGATAGTTCATAGTATTTGAGCATACTATTCAATCACGAAAAATTAATCTCATAATTTTAAGAATCAAATATCCTTTAATCTTAAATAATAGACAACGAAGTACATATTATACCAACTAGATATATTTTATGTTTAAACTGCACAGTACTATAATTTATAAGCACACATCACACACACACACACACACACACACACACACACACACACACACACACACACACACACACACACACAGGTGTGTGTGTGTGTGTGTGTGTGTGTGTGTGTGTGTGTGTGTGTGTGTGTGTGTGTGTGTGCGCGCGCGCGCGCATCATGATGTGTGCTTATAAATTATAGTAGTGTGCAGTTTAAATATAAAATATATCTAGTTGGTATAATCTATTCTTGCTTGTCTATTAATTAAGATTAAAGGAAATTTGATTCTTAAAATTATGAGATTGGTTGTTCCTTATTAAATAGTATATATATCAATAGTTCGATCACACTATTCTTAGAGTTAGATAACCCACAATTGAGCTATACCATAATATTTCATTTAAATACTTAATTTCATTTTTAAAGACTATTTTAATATGGTTATAGTTTTAATCCCTTGAATACCTTATGACTCATTATAACCAACCATTTAGCTATAAGTTTAGGCATATGTCCTAACACACCTATTTTCATATGGTTGTAAAAGTTCATGACTAAATATGATTACTATATACGAATAATTTTATAACATGATATGTATTTTATATAAATACATAAACAATATATAAATACTATATAAATGGTTGATTATATTCTAAGTCAAGAACTTCATATTCTTTTTACAATCATTATAGTTTTCTGTTCATAAAATATATTTACGATCTTTATAAGATTAGGGATTCAATAATGAAATAATTATTCATAGTTTTTACCCATATCTACATAGATTTACATGTTCAAATATACATAACTTCGTATACAAGTTCTCAAAACAACATAGTCTTTCATATTTTGGTTTAGATATGAGTAGTCGGTAATATACTAATTAGTCTTATATGATGCACTATAATTTCATCAAGTGCATATATATATGAATCATCCAAACCTGAGATAGTATTCATCAACTAATAATTACCTATATGTATAAGTGAAATATGTTACAGTATACCCATAAATAACATTACACATGACCCATAATATACTAATCATTAAAAGAAAAATCATGATGTACACCAACTACCAATCACTATATCAACATATAGAAACACAAAATGAGTTACATTATCTACTATTATAGGTATACTTATCAAAGAAGAGTCATATCAATTTGAGAGTGTACAACCATTAAAGTATTTAATATAGTCCCTTTTCTAGAAATGAACCCATACCTATATGTAATCGATTTGGAGTATAACTTCCCACAGTATTAAAAAATATAAAGCTAAATATATATTAATGCACTTGATATGGTTTTTTTGTTTTACTCTCTTAGTTGAAACCTTATCTTCAGTTTACTATTTATAAACATTGATGTTCAAAGCATATTGATTCTCTTATAATTCCTCATAAACTCGGTTAATGACCATGATAGTTTTCATGTGGTTTTATGGTTTCATACTAAGTATTATGATTTGACATTGTTCATCCATATATTATTGGTAGATAATATTCTTTGAGTGTATGTTAAGGTAATCTAGTTAACTATCAAGATAATCTAGTTATTTATAACATTAACCGGTATAATCTAACATTATATTTATTATATCTAAAATGTATCCAATTCAAGAATATCTTACTTTTATACCTAGCGGGGATTAGTGAACCAAGTAACATATTGGAGTTACCTCATAAAACCAATATTCATATAACTATTATTGTACTACTTATAATATTTAATAATAAGACAACGATTTATGGATCTTTAAATCAGGAATTTCATAAATAATGTAAATATACAAGTTATGATATAGACACTCATATCACCATACCATATGTACTAATACATATATGTTATAATATAACAGGTTTATATATATATATATATATATATATATATATATATATATATATATATATATATATA
This sequence comes from Torreya grandis, assembly GCA_037957365.1. Classification (NCBI taxonomy): domain Eukaryota; kingdom Viridiplantae; phylum Streptophyta; class Pinopsida; order Cupressales; family Taxaceae; genus Torreya; species Torreya grandis. Next base: position 601,601 of record JARHVA010007754.1, on the reverse strand, counting down.
TATATATATATATATATATATATATATATATATATAAACCTGTTATATATATATCGTTAGACATAAGATAGGAGAATGACAATAAACATATAACATGTATTGCATATTACAAAGTATATATAAATTATTACATTTACAACAGCTCAAGTTTTAACAAAGACTTAATGCCAACAATTCCAAGTTGAAATTTACGTTATATTTAAGAGATTACATACAAGGAATACCATGAATATTAATTGATAGCACCATATTAATAGCATTATTTAGGAAAGTGGCATACTACTTTATCGTGTGATATATGTAAAATATTTATGAGTCATTGTCCATAATAAAATAAATATAACATTTTTTATTATATATTAAAAAATTTGCTTCTAGATGTGTGTGTGTGTGTGTGTGTGTGTGTGTGTATTTTACAAGTCCCACTTGTATAAAATATAATAAGTTCCATATATATATATATATATATATATATATATATATATATATATATATATATATATATATATATATATATATATATATATATATGCAATCATTAGCGCCTATCTATTTTTATGGATCATTGATTTTACTACTGTAGACAAAGGAAGTCTTATAAAATTAAATTTTATAAGATATGAATGGAATCATTTCACCTAGACATGGATTGCTATATCCTAGTGTAAATAGTTTGACCATCCCAAAATTGAGTCACTAATTATATATACTAAATTTCCCATACATAAATAGATATATATGTATTTAATTATATAGTTAAAAGACATATATTTACAAATAAATATATATACATAATAGATATATTTGTATGTATTTCATATCAATATACACAATTTAAATTCAATTCATACCTAGTAAAGTGCATTGTTAATCCTTCATTTTTTCTTCCTTATCTTCTCTAATATTTGTTATCTTCTATACTACCTTAGCACTACCCTTGTTATCTTTCTCTCCTTTTTCTTATATTTCTCTCTTCTTTTCTAATTGTTTCCGCTTCTTATGATTTTCCTTTCTCTTTAAATTTGTTCCTTTTTGAAAAAGTTGTGCTCTTTTCTTTTTATTTTTGTTTTCATTTCCACATGAGAGTTATGAATTCTTTAAATCTTGATTTTTCATAGCCTTATTCCCTAATATCTCATGATCTTTTTTATATTCATTAGGTTTTTTTTTTAAATATATTTATTATTTTAATATTAATCTATAATTTTATTAATTATATTAACATCTCCAAATGCCATAAGGATTTAATGATAGATTAAAAAATTAATAAGAAAAATTTATTTTAACCATGCAAATCATGTTTCTAGAAATATTTAATGATCACACATAAATTACAAAAAATAAATTCTAGAAAACCATGTTTAATTGCTTAATAAAAATATCATCAAAACATATTATGCTAACAATTTTATTATGTATTCTAACATGTACTAGATAATGTGGTGTGTGCAAGGTTCTAGTTATTTTCTCCATCATCAGATGACATCTATATCTATGTCATCCACTTTGACTATTTTCTCCTTCCATCATGCTCTAAGAGATGAGTTATCCTACGTTAACTTCATAATAAATAGTCAATTAGACCATAAAAACATGATGTATATACATCATAAAATATAGTTGAAATAATGAATTAATATGATCATAATATAAAAATATACATTAAAACTAAGTCATGGTAATGTAATCATGTATCTGAAGTAATATCTAACTATCTAATAATAACGTACATCTCAAGCTTAGTAAAAAATAAACCAAATCAGATTTATCAACTGCAATTATCCATAGATAATCAAATAGTTTTCTGAGCAAGAAATTAAAATGTAAAATATTTCCCTCTAAAGCTAGTCATTGTTCAAGATGACTATTATTCAAACATAAGTTTTGAATTAAAAACATTATTTAACAAAAAAAAACATAGTATAAAGTATCAAATCAATTAAATAAATATGTAATTTGACTATAGAACTCATCATAGGCCTCCCAATAAGCACTATTTGTATAGTATTAGTTGCATAAGACCCTATTCTATGACATCTCTCTATTATATAAATAAAGTTTGCGAGCATCACCTAAGTTGAATGGTTCTATCATGACCAGCTTAAGGTCCATATTTTATAAGACAAGCATGTATCCCTTATGACTGACCACTCCAAATACCTTGAAGGGCCCCATATATCTTGGAAAAAATTTTATGAACTTTTCAAATTTAAACTTCAAATAAAAGCACATGAAATCAGCATAAAATTCAAAATCAAATGGCCATGGAGATTTCCACAAAACCTTCTAGATCCTAAGCACATCTTTCCAATCCAAATAGTTTTCTTCTCATTCTAGAAAAAGTGTTTAGGAAACCTGGTAAGAATGATGTGTATAAGTTAATATCATAGCTACTTCATGCATCTCTTGATAAATATAACATGTTATTACTGTTGCGAATCCATGTATACCCTAACAAGTATGATAATGAATAAGAATAATAAATACTACATTTCTAATGTTTAAAAATTTAATGAAGGATCATTCCACAATATATACATGAGTTTGGAAATACAATTGAATTGGAGAAATCCATTTGCCAAATCCTAGATTCGATAAGCTCTTCTTGTCGAATCTAGACTTAGTATTTATTATTTTAATGTGAGACTAAGTGAGAGCCAATCCCATCTCTTATTACTCATGTTCCTAATTCACCACCCATCTGTTATGTCACCATGACCTAATGATCTCCAAAATGTGCACAAGGTTTAATGAATCACAAATCTATACTAACAAATCATAGAAAGCAATGATATATTTTAAATAATTTAGATGTTCTAACATACATTATAAGAAAAATAATACAATGATTCCATAATTATATTATGTTGCCTCTAACCAAACATAACCAGTATCATATTTCACATCTTCACATATTCTTTTATATTCATAGTCAAGAGGAAATAATGTTAAAGTTAACATAACATATAAAGGTCAAGGATCACATTATCCTTACAACCTTATAAATAAACAATCAAGATAATGTATCCTTTATTCTTCAGGTGCTAAACAAGTTAAAATTTTATCTCAATCATTTAGACTAACAAGGTATTCTGTACATCCTATACCCTACTCCCTCCCTGTGAAAGGTAAATAAATAACTCTTCAAAATAACATTTTTTAAGATAAAATATAATAATAGCAAGCTAATCAAGGGTATATGATTAAATAACAATTATAATCAACTTATAATTCTTAATCCAGAATCAATATAAATTTAAAGTTTGCCACTCCATGTGGTCAAAGGCCACAAGATTAGATAAGGTAATGACTCTAAAAATTCACAAGTGGAAATTAGTGAATTAAAATATCAATAAGATAACTCTTAAATAACCTCACATGATAAAAAATAAAACACCATAACCCTAGTTTCCAAAATTGCTACACACTTAACAAGACCAATAAGGGTAGTATCATAACCTATTTCCACATCTGGATGGAAAATACTAACCAAAAGATGTATAAATCCATCCAATCCTACAACTTCTCTCTCAAAAATAAGTATAAGACATTATCCCATGAATTCAGGGTAATAAGGTCAAAACAGCATTTCAAAAACAAGTTTTTGATTGAGGAAATAGTAAGTCAACATCATGAAAATATGCATCCTCTCAATGAGATTACAATGATATCAAAACAAGGTGAGAGAGTAAAAACTCACCTCTATGTTATCTATGAGATATGACACTTCTTCCCAAGTTTACATAATATATGGGTGTCAATACATAATCAAACCCCTAACACATAGGCATCCTCAACAAGATAACGACACTCTACTACAAATAGAATTCCCATAATACTCAATGGTGCTAATCTAAATTGGTCTTATAGGATTTATCACTCCTAGGATTAGTGTAAATAAAACACAAAACTAATGCACATATACTTAAATGAGAAACATTTTATAATTTTAATACACTCACAACATAATACATAAATGATAGAGGTGGCTTGATTAACTAATAAGAATGTAATAATTCTCAAGAATGTAATAATAGTATCATAAGAATCTCTTATTCATAACTAATGAACTATGTTATGCACTCTCCTACTAAACATTGATTACAACCATCACCATTGAGATACTCAATAAACAAACTCCTTAACAAGTATAAGAGGGTATGAATGATCTTGAGGTACACACTCAATGTACCATAAACATTTCACTATTTTTCTTTGTGATAAATAAAAAGATACAAAAGATACAAAAAATTTAATGTACTTATTAGTTCCTAGAGTTTGAATCATAATTTTGATAGTATATGTAACATCCCTACTAGTATTTACCTAAAAATATATGAATTTTTTTAATTTAAACATATAAACAATAAATATATTACACCATGAGAATCTAATCAATGATCATACAAATTAGTTTAATTGTGACCACTATATATTAAGCATATTACACCATACATCATTGATCACTATCATCATAATAAACACATCATAATATGAATATAAAAAATAATTACAATTAACTAGCCACAACTAATACATGTCTAAAGCCACTATTATCAATGTAAAATAAACAAATAATTATAGATCATCAAAATAATGTTTCATTAATAGATAAAATACAATGTAAACATATAATATACATGGCTCCTTGGATCATAATTTTCTGAACTCAAGTTTCTATATAAATTTCAAGTGTCATCTCAAAAGTAGTACTATTGCAGGGTGGGAGAACATCATCCAATCACTTTTTCACGTACCAATGATCCTCCACACTAATAACATCAAGGAATGGTCTTTCCTTCATAAATGTGTATATAGTAATAACATGGTAATCTAGAGAGACAAGCTAGTATCCATGTATTGTATGATTTTTAAAACTAAACATGGAGTGTATCATAGAATCCCATTCTATTATAACATATCGCACAAACATATAAATCATAATCATGAAATGAAAATGTCTCATTAAACATTAATTTGAAAAAGATTTTTAATAATAATAATAATAATAATAATAATAATAATAATAATAATAATAATAATAATCTATAGATCAGTCAAAATTCATACACACCACTTCATTAGATTACCTTCGTCTGGTATTATGATGTTAGTAAGTCAGTGAAGTCCATCTCATTACTTACTCAGTATCGATAATGCAATATTTAGTTAACATAATATAACCAATAGATTCATACAAATTAAAAATTAATTGCAATTACTTCAGATAACATGATAATAATAAGAATGATAAAAAAACATACATTTATTTTATCAAATGTATAAATTAATCTCAGATTATTATCTATTCCATAATATAATTAATGACTACAAATTATACCACCTAGATAAAATATGAATTTAAATAATGTTTCTAATTACTATAAGTAGTTTTCAAATATACTACACCCTATGATAACCCATATTATCATAGCCTAGTATTATAAAATACCATTACTAATTACCATAATCACTCATAATAAAGTAGTCATAAACCCATGAAAATATAATCTTCTATTGAAGGAACTAGACATAACAGATAATGTCTTATTTCATATGAACATAAAATATTCCATTCTATAATTATATATACTCTCAAGTGTTATATGCATGCATAAAAAAGGTCTTATTAAATGTCGTAAAACATGATATTCATATTAATAACTAACATGTATAAATTTAATCCATCATACATATGTGTGAGTCTAGACATAATAATTAAAATTTATATTCCCTGAGTATAACATATATTTAGACTATAATTTTAAAATTAAAACAAATAATGACATACCATAAAATCATAGTTCATTGTACATGATCATATTACTCAATCACAAATAATCAATCTCACAATTTAAAGAATCAAATGGCACTTAATACTAAATAGGTAAACAAGTATGGATTATACAAATCAGGTATATCCTATGATTAAACTGTATACTACTATAACTTTTAGGAATAAATCATGATACACTAATATACATGTTATATATGTCTAAACACTTGTACCTTTAAACCTTCTCACAACATGTACCACTTACCAGTTTTCATTATTCTAAGTATATATACCAATATTTTAGTTATGTTATTATCAAAGAGTCAGATAACCTATAAAAAATTTATACCATAATCTTTTATTTAAATACTTAATTTTATTTCTAGAGACTGTTTTCATATGATTTTAGTTTTCGTTCCTCAGACACCTTATGACTCATTATAGCCAACCATTTAACTATAAATTTAGGCATATAACCCAACATACCTATTCTTATATGGGTACTATAATTCCATGAATAAATATTATTCTTATATATGAATAATTTTACAACATAATATGTATTGTATATAAGCACACAAATGATGTATAAATACTATATTAGTGGTCGAATGAACTCCATATGATTTTAACAATCATTCTACTTTCTTATTCACAACATATATTGACGATATTCATAAAATAAGAGATTAAATAATTATGTACTCCTTCATAGTGTTTATGCCTATCTCAAAAAAATTATATATTGAAACATACATGACTTCGTACACAAGTTCTCAAGACAATTTAATGTTTCATAATTTGATTTGTATACGAGTAGTCAAAATATACTAATTGATTTTATATGAAACATGATAATTTCATTCATTACAAAGATATATGAATCACCCAAAGCTAAGATAATATTCACCGACCAACAATTCTCTATATGTATAAGTGAACTATGTTACAATATACCCATAAATAACATTACATATGGCCCACAATATATTAATCATTAATGGAACAATCATTGTGTATACCAACTACCAATCACTGGATCAAAATATAGCAACACAAAATAAGTTACATTATCTATTACTATAGATATACTTATGAATGAAGAGTCATAACAAATTGAGAGGGTGATTATAGTATTTAATATAGTCCCTTTTCTAAAATGAACTCATACCTATATGTAGTCGATTTGGAGTATAAATTCATATAGTATCTAAAAAATCAAAGCTAAATAAATATTAATGCACTTGATATGGTTTTTTTATTTTTCTCTCCTAGTCGAAACCTTATCTTAACTTTATAAACATTGTTTTTCAAAGTGTATCTACTATCTTATATTTCGTCATAAACTTTATTAATGACCAAGGTAATTTTCATGCAGTTTCATGGTTTCATACTAAATATTCTTAATTGACATTTTTCACCTATATGTTATGGATAGATAATATTTTATGAGTATATGTGGAGGTAATCATGTTAACTATAAATGTAATATAGTTACTTTATAACATTAACCGGTATAAGCTAACATTATATTTTTTATACCTAAAATGTACCTAATCAAAGAATATCCTTATTTTTCTACCTATTGGGGAATAGTGAACCAAGTAATATATTGGAGCTAGCTCATAACACCAACATTCATATAACTATTATTGTATTGCCATTAATATTTAATAATAAGATAAAATTTTGTGGATATCTAAAATAGAATTTTCATAAATACTAGAAATATACAAGTTATGATATAGACACTCATATTATCATACCACATGTATTAATACATGTATGTTATAATATAATAGGCTATTAATATATATTACTAGTTAGAAGATAAGATAATGATAATTAACTAATTTGTTATTACTTTTTAATATACTTATAATTTATTGTATGCATATCACGATAGAGTTAGTGAAGTTTTTAACACATACAATATATATATATATATATATATATATATATATATATATATATATATATATATATATATATATATATATATATATATATATGCAAATGGTTGCACTTCCAGTTATAACCTACATATAATAACTTAAACATATAACATGTATAACATATTACATATTATATATAAGTTGTTACATATACAACAACTCAAGTTATAATAGTGACTTAATGATAATTATTCCAAGTGTAAATTTATGTTTGAGAGATCCAATTTGAAATTTATATCTGATTGATTACATTTAATGAATACTCTGGATATTCATTAATAATGTCATATTAATAGCATTATTTAGGAAAGTGACTTACTGTTTTATCATATGATATATATAGAAAAAATTTATGAGTTTTTCTTTCATAATATAGTGAATATATCATATTCTAATATATATTAAATACACTATTACTAGATAAATATATTATTATTCCAATATATTTTACAAGACAACTTTTATAAAAGATAAGAAGTTCACTGCAAGATTATATTTATCGGCAATCATTGTTGCTTATCTATCTATATGGATCATTAATTTTACTACTGTAAAAAAAAGATTAGAAAATTAAATTCTATCCAATATGAATAGATTCAATGCCTTGGATATGGACCTCACATAAAATTGAGTCACCAATTATGTATACTAGATTATATATATATATATATATATATATATATATATATATATATATATATATATATATATATATATATATATATATATGTATGTATGTATGTATGTATGTATGTATGTATGTATGTATGTATGTATGTATGTATGTATGTATAGTTAATAGACATATATATTTACAAAGAGATATATATACATGATAGATATATTTATATATAGTTTATATCAATATACATAAATTAAATGCAATGCATACATGGTAAAGTGCATTTTTGATCCTTCCTTTTTTCTTCCTTGTCATCTTCAATCTTTAATATCATTTGTACTTCCTTCTTTAGCATTTCCCCTATCTTCTCTCTTTCCTCTATCTTCTACTTCTCTCTTCTTCTGCAATTGCACCCCCTTCTTTTGATTTTCCTTCCTACTTTTTCTATTAACATCCATTTCCTTTAAAGTTGTTTGTTTTTTAAAAATATGATGTCTTTTCTTTTTATTTCCACATGAGAATTACACTTTCTTTAATGTTTGATTTTCTTTTAGCTTTATTCCCTTATTTCTCATGATTTTATTTTTTTTCTATTCCTTGAGTTTTATTATTTATTTATTTTAACATTAATCAAAATTTTCATAATTAGATTAACATGTTCAAATTCCATAAGGATTTAATAATAAATTCATAAATCAATAACCCAAATCTAATCTATATATGCAAATTACATTTCTAACAACATTTAATGATCACACATGAAAATCACATAAAATGAGTTCCATAAAACCATTAAACTATGATATGAAATTATATTTAACTATATAATATAAATTCAATCAAAACATATTATGCTAACCATTTTATTATGCATTCTAACATGTTCTAGTTAATGTGGTGTGTGCAGGGTTCTATCTAATTTCTTTGTCATCCTTTGACAAATCCATCTTTATCACCCTCTTCGATGATGCTCAACCTCTATCATGCTCTAAGGGATGAATTTTTTGTCAACATCACAAGCAGATAGTTAGACTATATCAACATGATATACATATATCATAAAATATATCTGGAATAATGAATCAACATGATCATAATGTAAACATATAAACTATAACTAACTCATAGAAATGTAATCATGTAGCCTAAACAATATCCAACTATCCCATAATACCATATATCTCAAATCTTAGTAAAAAATAACCCAAATAAAATTTAACAACTATAAATATCCATGGATAATCAAATAGTTTACTTAACGAGGAATCAAGATGTAATCTTTTTTATATGTTATTGTAATATTCCTTGTAACATGATTCAAACTTGTTTGATTATTTGTATTCATCCCTAGGCCCTATGTATGTTCACCATACATCTTCTTATGTGTATGTCACAATCATGCATTGTGTGTATGGGGTCGTTCAATTTCTACATTTTTTTATGTTTTAATGTCCCTTGTGTCAAACCTTTGGGTTAAATGTGTGACATTTGTGTAAAAAAATTACTCTTTTTAACATCTTGTTTGTCTCTTTTATGCAAAATTTAGGCCTTCATTCACTACAATTATGTGAGTTTACTTTTTTACTATTTTCCTACTATAGTGCCATGATTCTTGTCATGCACTACTACATATCTACTTATATAGCTATGGTGTGATGATACATATCATGCATATGATATCTATGTTTTTCAATGATTCAAATTTTTAATATATTTTATTTATTATACATTTGTGATAATCTCAAACTTTACATGCTTCATCAATTACTGCAATGCTATATCAAACTTACATGATACATAATTAAATATATAAATTCTCCAAATTCTTTAATGTTACACTTATATACATATTCAATATATGAAAGTGATATTACATGATTACATACCTTTCACAAATGCTCTCACTTTTTATATTTAGACAAGTTATTTGAAGGCAATCTCCCTCATCTTAAAAGAGGGCCATCAAAATGAGATTTTATAGGAAATAAATTTTTAGATATGACAATTTACAATAAGAAAAAAAATAAAATTTTTAAATTATGGGATCATTCAAATTCCTTATGCACTTCATCCATTTAGCTAATTGAGCACATACATAATTATGTGAATATAATTATAAGGTTTCAAACAATTTTTTAAATTTCACATTTAGGACTCTATATAGTACATTGAGTATGATATGAATTCATCACCAAGCTACTATTTTGAAAAATCATATTTTTTTTTTCAGGAATCAAATATCAAGTTTAAATAATTTATAATTTGAATCTAGATACATCTATAATAGTGTGATTCATATTTTACAAGTAGTCCATTGTTTAATCTTAGTGATGTTTTATAACTTGATTTCACTTTAACAAGATATATAGTGGTTCTCATCTCTTCTTGTTCAACTCAACAAATGGGTTGCATATGAGCTTAGTGACGATTAGTGTTCTGATTGTAATTTAGTGGGCCAATTTGTTGGTTCCCATATATACATACATTAAAAGGTACTTATTGAGTTTTGGAACATATACATTTCTAAATCAATCATTTACATTGATTTTTTAAATTGAGACTTGATCACTCTCAATTCAACTCTTCTCCACATGCCTCAATAAGGGGCTATGCACACCTTCATGATAAAGAAAAAATATGTGTACAAATTCATAAATTTAATTTCTTTTAATCTAATAATTTGTGCATCATTATAATAAAGGGGGGAGGGGGGAACCTAATTAATAGACGTTTGAAAATGTTTTTCCTTGACATATTTACATTTTTTACCAAATCACCATTCTACTAAAATTATTTATCTAGATGAAAGCTATCAAATTAATGAAATTTTTAATATCATCTTCCAAACCTACTGATATAGAAGCATCCAAGGGTATTCTTGAATTAATAAAATATAAAGTGGTTTCCTTATGTGTTTATGTGGTTTAATTTATTTTCATCTAGTTTTAGTTTTGGCATATAGTAGTTATTTTTGGTGAGTAGTAGTATTGGAAGTTACCTACATAAAATTTATGAATTTATAGGTTAAAAAAAGCTATTATGGGAAAGTGAAAAAAGGCATGAAGCACATCCCAAAACATTAAATTTATTACATAGTTATATTATAAACTAAAATTTATGCACTTTTAAAAAGTATGGCATCTCATTTTGAGTTTGTATGCAAAATTTATGGCTACTAAAAGTAACTCATAACCATTATTATTCCAACCTATAATGATTTTTGAAATAAACTATAACAACTATTGAAG
>JARHVA010007754.1:557500-582500 GCA_037957365.1 Torreya grandis | reverse complement strand
TATGTTAATAATATTCTATACATGCTATTTATAGTTAAATATTATTATTACAAGATAATTTTTCTATTAATATTACAATAATAGCATTTACTTATATCAAGAATTTTGAGAAATTAAAAGGTGACATAGAGCATAAAAGTGGTGAAGAATTTCAAAGTAAGCTTGGTAGTGATGATGAGCAGATATAAAAAAAAGTATTTAATGTGACACCATACACTTGACAGTGCATATCATACACATTCCCTAACTTTAGGGTAGTGGTTGCATCTTTTATTGACTATTTTCTATTTGATAATAGAAAGATTGACATCTAATATGTGGATCAAATCAGCAATGTAATGAGACTGATATGGGGACTATGGTTTGAGGTTATGGATTTCATCTTGTTCATTCCCCACTTTCCTAAATCATTATATTTCAACATGTGTGAAGCTAAGAAACTAAAATGGTGTTGTGTGAATTGCTCAATAAATGTTTAATCTGACACTAGGGGTGGCAGGTTTTGACATTTTGTCTCCTCATTAGATAATATTTTCCACTGGGGTTTCTACATCATATGGTTAACTAGGGAATATACTCCAATAATCAGAAGAAAACACTTAAAAAAATCTCAAAAAATAAAAATATTTAGCTTCCATACCAATGTTGTGACCATACCAAATACCACAACCATGGCCATCCAAATTTCAACCAAGCTCAATAACACTACCTAAACTTCTTTCAATTCCATTATCACCTCCCAGACCTAAACTATCACCTTTGCCTAAACTTCTATCAAATTATGATGATGAGGGGCAATGATAACATATTTCAATTAATGTTGTACACTATGGGGGCCATATTATACACATGCCCCAAATTCATGTCAGTTGTTGGATTTATATAAATTACACCCTCTACAAAGGGATTTGTATCTTGCAAGGTGGTGGAACATTTTATTAACTATTTATATTGGATTGCAGAAGGACTCCATGTTCGATGTAAGAATTAAATCAACAATGCAATTTTAACTATTTATTGGTAACAAATTGAGTGTTTGAAGTTTATCTTATTTCTCTCATTGTGGTTGATGTGAGTTTATGTTAGATGGATGCATAAAGGGGCATCATTCTTGCTATAATGTGAATGTTATGGTAGAGGAGTCACCAGCTAAGATAAAAGGTGGTTGATAGGGGATCGATCATATGTGATTGGGAGAGCTGGTAGGATTAATTTTCAAGTAGTAGGTGGTTTCCACATTGTAAACTTATAAAGGGAATATACTCCATAAATGAAAAAAACATTTAACAAAAAAATTATGAAAATATATTTTAATGAACCTGAAAACTATCAGGATAATGAAAATTACCAATAGGATAAGATATTGTAATAATACTCATAATTGATTCGTATCGAATGACATAAAATAATTACAAACCCAAATCATGCTTAAATAAGCCTCAACTTAGAATTTAGAGTTGACATGAAAATTTTGAAAAGAAATTAAATCTAAAAATAACGTCTATTTTTAGCAATTTTTATTTATAGTAAGTCTTGCATGCAAGAACGAACAAATCTAAAAATATATCAAAATATTATAAATTATAAAATTAACCTATTAGAAAAAAATTAACTAAAGTTGACATTTGGACCTAAAAATATACAATTTATAAAAATAAAAAATTATCAAAAAATCTTTAAATGTTAATTTTGGACCATTAGATGATTATGTATGGCCTCCAAAAAATAACAAAATAAACTCTAAGTGGATAGGGAATCTTAGAAGAGCATTGACTATTTTAAAACGGTCATTTTAGTGTGTGAAAGACCTCAAATGGAGCTACGGGTCAAAAGTTATGGTGTCAGAAATATTGGCCTATTTTTCATGTATCATTCTCCTCTAGTTTAAAATAACTCAGCTCCTATGAGTTACCCCGATGATACTACTACCATTTTTATATATCAATCTTCTTCAGCTTCTATTTTGTAATCTAAGTGTGTCTTCTTGTTTCAATCCTTCTCACTGCACCAAATACCTATTATAATTCCCTTTCTTTGTGCTCATTGTCTTCATATCCAAAACCTACATTATCTTTTCCTTCTTTTTTGAAACCTGATGCTACCAATTTACTTATTCATCTTCATCACCATTATCATTTTCTCCATATAATTCATATAAATCTAAAATATTAAATACTAGAAAGATATCACAATATTATGGTAAACTCACCTCATAAGTATTATCATTGATTTTCTTCACAATTTTACGTGGTCCAATTTTCTTGTACTTCAACTTGTTATACGTACATTTTGGAAATCTTTATTTCCTCAACCATTACCAAATCTCCATCTTCAAATACCTTTGATTTTATTTTGACATCTATTATTGCTTTATATTTCTTATTACTTTCCTATAACTTTCTTTTTATTCCTTCTTACAATTATTGCATATGTTTTACAAATGCTTGTGCATTATCACTAATTCAATCTGTAATTGATAATTGTACCAAATCTAAAATACCCATAGAATTTCTCCCATAAACAATTTGAGATGGTGACTTTTATATTTATCTATTCACTAAACTATTATACATAAACTAAGCTTGTGGTAAAGCCAAATCCCATTACTTGGGCTTATCTCCCACTATGTATCTCAACAAATTTCTCAAGCTCCTATTCACAACTTATGTCTGTCCATTTTTTTTATGGGTGATATGCACTAATGAATTGTAGTTGAGTACCCATCTTCTTCCAAAAAGTCCTCCAAAAATAACTTATAAATTTTGTTTCCCTATCTGAAGTAATAGTTTTTGAAATACCATGGAATCTCATAATATCCTTACAAAATAATTTTTTAACTCTAGTGGCATCATTGGTTTTCTTACATGTAATGATTTGAACTATTTTATGAAATCTATCTACAACAACAAAAATTGAATTAGTACCTCTCTATATGTTTGGTAATCCCAACACAAAATTGATACTCAAATATGTCCATGGTCCTATTAGAACTAGTAATGGCATGTATAATCTTATATTTTGTGCATGTTCTTTAGTTACATAACATATTTTATACCTTTAAACATAACTTGTCACATCTCTCTTCATCTTTGGCCGAAACATATTTTTAATTCACCAAAGCTATTGTCTTGATCTTACCAAAATTTCCAACCAGACCAACTTTATGTAGTTCTCTTATTATATTGTCTCATAGAGACCCAATTGGAATGAATAATTGTTTCCTTTTGAAAAGATAAATTTTATTTATAATATACTCATCGTGAATAACATCTATCCCACCTATTAATAGAGTCATGCACTTCTCAACTACCTTGCCAAAATATGGGTCAGTATCATATAAATATTTGATAGCTTCAAACCCAAGTACTTCACTCACCATAGTAATGAATAATGCTACCCTCCTACACAATGCATCGACTCCCTGATTCTATTTTCCTAATTTATGCTTTAACTGAAAAGTATACCCCTATAAGAAAGAAACCCATTTTGAATGCCTATTATTCAACTTCTTTTGTGTATTCACATACTTCAAAGCCTCATGATCTATAAATAAGATAAACTCCTTAGGTACTAGGTAATATCTCCAATGTCTTAAATCTTGTACAATTGTATAAAGTTCAATATCATAAGTATAATACATTGTTCTTACCTCATTCAATTTCTCACTAAAATACAATATTGGCTTTCTTTTTTAACTTAGCAAAACACCAATTCTCACAAATGAGGCATGAAAATAAACGTAAAACACTTTGATAAAGTTTGGTAATGCTAAAATTGGTCTTTTTATAATCTTCTTCTTAAAAAAATTCAAAAAATTCTATGGCTGCTCTAGTCCATCCAAATTCTTTCTCTCTCAAGCAATTTTTTATTAGCGTCACAATACCACTAAAATTTTTAATAAGTTTTTTGTAAAAAGTTTATAAACCATTGAAACTTCTTACCTCTATATATTTTTTTATAATAGGACACTCAACAATTTCCTTTATCTTTTTTTCATCCATTCTCACACCATCTAGTGAAACCATAAATCCCAAAAATACCAAACTATTCTGCATAAACCTGCACTTCTTCAAATTTTTAAGTATTATTTTTAAGTCTTACCGAATATCAAAACATCATCAAAATAAATAACCACAAACTTACCCATATATTCATGTATCACTGTATTCATTACCCTCATAAATGTGATAGGTATATTAGATAATTTGAATGACATCACTATCCAATCATATAGGCCATCCTTAGTCTTGAATGCATTATTCCACTCATTTCCTTCATGAATTTGAATATAAAAATAACCACTCCTTATATCAATCTTGGTAAAATATTTTGCTCCTAAAAGTCCATCCATCATATCATCTAAATGAGGTATAGGAAACCTATACTTGATTGTAATTTTATTAGTTACTCAAATATCCACACACATTCTCCATCCTACATCATTCTTTGGATTTATCAATGTTGATGTTACACATGGACTCATACTCTCCCTTATCACCTTATTTCATAGCAATTCATTTATTTAATTTTGCATGTTCTATTGGACTTGTCCTATAAGCTCTTTGATTGAGTAGAGTTGATTATGAAATCAAATCAATCTGATATTAAATATTTATATTTGGTGTTAAGCCATTTGATAACTCATCAAGCATTACATCTACATATTCTTTCAACATCCTTGTTATTTTTATTAGTATTTACACCATTTTTGTCTCTTCAATCTTTGTTACTAATACAAAATAACAACCTGAGACCTTTATATCTTGGATAAGTTATTTAGTAGAGAGATTTTTTTGGGTCTTTTCTTGTTGTTTACGAGGTAACAAAACTACATTTGTACCAGCTTTCTAAAAAGTGTATTTGTTATGTGATCCATCATGAATTACTTTCTTATCAAATTGTCATGGTCTACCCAATAACACATGACATGTATCCATCTAAATAACATCACACCATATTTCATAATTATAGATTTTTCCTATAAAAAAATTAATTAAGCACCTTTTATTTACTGTAACTTCATTCCCTTTCTTAAGCCATGAAATTAGTTAAGGGTTAGGATGTTTATCACACTAAAAATTTAGTTTATCTATCATTTCTGTAGAAACCATATCTTCACAACTATTAGCATCTATAATTACGTTGCATACCTTTCCATCTAAATTACATCTTATTTGAAATATATTTGATCATAGCCATGCATCACTAGTTCCTTCCTTAGAGCACTCATGTTTCTTATCATCATAACTTTCTCTCCAACATATACAATAACAACTTCAGTATTTTTCTCTTCGATCTTAGCCTCAATTAGATTCACTCTTGGGTGATCTTGTTACCTCCTTTCTTGATCTTGATAGTGTGGACACTCAAATGCTCTATGCTCATATTCTCCAAATCTATAATAGACACAATATTTTTATTGATTTGAAAACCATCCTCTAATACCACCATAACCTCATCCTCTCTAAAACCCTCTTCCTCTTTATTAGTATTGAAACCCTTACCTATTAACATCTTGCCTTTTTACAACATGTGATGATTCACCTCTATTGGTATTAGACCCAACTCTGGTGGTATTAAACCCACCACATCCCCTATTTGGAGGGGATTTGACTCTTCTTAGACCAAGAGACATTGTTATAAAATTATGTCTATTTTTCTTTTCTTCTACCTTCAAAGCTGATTGATAAGCCTCTTCCATGTAAAGTATTCTATGCATTCTTAATTCATCTTGAATATAAAATTTCAAACTATTTACATACTTTTCATCCATCTGCTCTTCTTTTTCATCATGCTCTACTCGTCTAGAAGGCTTGTAAAATTCAGTTGTATACTCTTGTATATTGTGATCTTTTTAGCTCAAATTTTGAAATCTTTTATATAGGGTTTGTGCATAATCCACAGGAAGAAATTTCTCCCTCAACTTCTTCTCTATATTTTTTTATGAATTAATCTTCTCTTTACCTTTCCTCTATCTCTCTTTCTATAAGTGATCCCACCATATCATTGCATGACCATTCAATTTCATGCATGAAAAATTTACCTTCTTATCTTCTCTCATAGTATTCTAATTGAAGAATTTCTCTATATTATTCATCCAATCAATCAACTCCTCTAGTTTTAATCTACCTCCATAATATGGAACATCAACCTTGATTCCTTCATTTCTTATTTCTGTAGCTTGAACCATCCTCTCTTCCATTGATGTTAGCTTCTCTTGTTGTTCTTCTTGTTGAACTTCTTCATCATGATTTACGTCCTCCTCATCACCACCTTGTCTTCTCTATTGATTGGTTATAACTTCAACTAATTATAAAACATACATCTACATCCATTAAATAGTTTGGTTCATCTGGGCAATACCTCCTCATCCTCTTTCCATGTCTTACTCCTTCAAGATTCAACCTTGCTCTGATACCAGATAATGAACCCAAAAACTATCAAGATAATAAAAATAACCAATAGGCCAAGATCTTGAAATAATACCCATAATTGATTCATATTTAATTACTTGAAATAGTTAAAAAAACCAAACCATCCTTAAATAAGCCTCAACTCAGAATTTAGAGTTGAAATGCAAAATTAAAATCTAAAGAAATACATCCACTTTTAGCAGCTACTATTTAATGTAAGTCTCATATCATCACATGCATCTCTAAAAATCTCTCAAAATATCCTAAATTTTAAAATTAACCTATCAGATGAAATTGAACTAAAGATGACATACAAACATAAAAATATATAATTTATAAAAATAGAAAATTTCTAAAAAAAATATTAAAAATTAACTTCAAACCCTAAGATGATCATGTATTACCTCCAAAAATATTTAAATAAAATCTAAGTGGATATGGTGTCTTAGGACAATAACAAATTTTTTGAGATAGTCATTTTGGTGCATGGAAGAGCTCAAATAGAGCTACAGGTCAAAATTTATGACCTTCAAAAGATTAGACTATTTTTTATGCATCATATTTCATAGTATAATATATTATAATTTTATTCAAATATAAATAACACACACACACACACACACACATTCTGCCACTTTCCTAACACATTTACACATCATCCTCAAAACTTGCATCACATTCTTGGGTGTATACTTTTGACTCCACTGGTACTAACACACTTACATCAATATACGACTAAATAATTTTTTTAAATTAACTTTTATGGGTAAATTAAAAATTGTCATTTCTAACCCCACCTCACCAAAGTCTATATCATAGCTTATGCTTGACTATGCTACCAATATATTGACACCTTGACTATGCTCAACTATGCTCGACTATGTTGCTAATATATTGACACCTTGAGAAATTACATGCCAATAGTGACAAAGAGCACTGGTAGAGCATTTTAAGTGATATCATACACACCATAGTTCCCATATCAATAACATGCCACGACTTCAAATAATTTTTTAGGTTTCCATGAAATACACCCATTACAAAGAGGTTTGAAGGTTGAATGATGACAGTATCTTAAGAGAAAAGGTGGTCGATTATCAATCAATCCTAGGTAGCAGGTAGGATTGGTAGGTTTAATTCCCATGCATCTAGGGGTGTCTACATTATATGGTTAAAATAGGAATATACTCCAATAATGAAAAGAAAACACTTACAATAAAATATCAAAAATAAAAAATCATTAGCTCCCATGCCAACACCACCACCGTGCCCACTACCATAAGTAGGTCCATCTAAATTACCACCAAACCTAATAATGCCACCTAAACCTATATCAAGTCAAATTTAACCTCCCAAACCAATCACCATCACCTTTACCTAAACCCAATCTACCACCCAAACTACCTCTAGCTTCCCCACCAAGCCCTAAGCCACCATCAAAACTGCCACCGACAACTTTGTTAAAACTAGAGCTGCTACCTAAACCATAGTCAAAACATCCACCGTAAGGCATTATGTGAGAATAGGTGACTCAGGTGTTGATGGCAAGGGGAAATAATATTCTACAACTATCCAAATTTATGGTAGTTTTTAGATTTACATGACTTATACCCATTACAAGAGGGCACACAACTTATAAAGGGATGAATCCTTTGATTTTATATATGCTATTTTCAAGGGTGACCAATGAGCAAAATATGAAAAATATTTGATTTCAAGAAGGTTTCATGTCTAATTTTACTGATGTGAAGACAAGTCATTGAGGTTTCAAAGTCTATATTACAACTTATGTTCATCTACATTGCCAATATATTGACACCATAATCAATGTTGTTGATTTTGAGACAAGGCATTAAGGTTTCAAAGTCTATGTTGTAACTTGCATTCATCTATTTTATGAATATATTGATGCCATTAAGAGCTTATAGGTGCTGTAAGATTTCAAAGTGATTCAAATGATGATGATGATGATGATTATGATAAGTAATGGTAAGCTATTTTAGGAGATATCATACACTAGAGGGCCCATGTCTTATACATGCCTCGACTTTAGAGCAGTTATTTAATTTACATGAGCTACACCCATTATAAGGGGGTTTGTAGATTACAAGGTGGTGGGATCTATTATTGACTATTTTCTATTTGATTACATAAGGACTCCATGTCCAATGTGTGAATCGAATCAACAATGCAATTCCATTGATGTGAGAGAAATAAGTTGAGGTTATGAAGTCTATCTTGTTGCTTTCATTGTGGTTGAAGTGAGTATCAAAGATTTTTAAAAGTTCATTCCACATAATTACATAAGGGGACATCATTTGTGTTACAATGCGAATGTTGTGATATAGAAAACACCATTTGAAAGAAAATGTGGTCGATTGGGAATTGGTCCCAAGTGTCAAGGAGAGTTGGTAGGTTTAATTCTCAAGTAGCAGGGAGTATCCACATCATAAACTTAAAACACATAACAAAAAAGTCAAGAGGTGGTTGAATTAGTCACTAGCACTGTCAATGCAAGAATTGATGACTTACCACCAAAAATGCATTTCTTCCAACATTCCTTGCACTCTCAAGGCAACCACTAATTAGAATTATGTAGTCTTATTAATTTATATGAAGAGGTTTAATATTTGATTATATGATTTTATATTTGTGTAGATTATTGAAATTTGACGTCTCCAAGTTTATACTTCTGGTATTTCATTTTCTTCACATTAAAGAGAAATGAAATAACGGTGCGTTGCTAAATTTTCTTTCCATCTCTCTTTTAATTCTTTTAAATTTTTTAATATAAAAGTTTGAAGTTGTAAGTTATATCTATGCAACATGTTATTTATAACTTCCATCATTCTTATCCAAAAACAAATTGAGCAAACTCATTAACTTATTAGTTTTTAAACTATATACTTTTAGTTAAACAAAACTTATTGCATTGAAATAAAAAAAATTATATTACATTTTGAATTTCGTAATGTATGTTTAATTTGATCTCTTTTTTAATCGGGAAAGGTTTTAATTGTTTTGGACTTCCAAGAAACAATTTAATGTAATATAATATAAAATAAAATATTATAGTAATAACAATTTAAGGTTTTAATCCTAATCTAATGTAATATAATATAACATATGATAGTAACAATTTTCATGCAAGAAACAATTAAGACACTTATATTTTAAGAATTTATTGTTTTTTAAAAGGGCCAAAATGTTTATGAGTTTATGGCATAACGCTCGAGGGATATGGACAGCTAAATATAGTAACATTCCTTATTCCTTGGCAGCAGTTTAACCAGTTAAGGTACTCCACGTGCCACACTCCTTACAAAGAGGCTTCGAAATTTCCTGAACCGTAGAGGTTGGACGCGTTCGGACCTCGTGGAACTTCAAATTTCTATGTAACATGGCAACTGTAGTGAAAATTGTGCATGACTCACTTGCAGAATTTTATTCTTCTCCCAAGCCATATACAGTCTATCCCGATCGATTTATTGCCCTTTCCTGCCCCGCATTTGAATATGCATATGTCTATCATATTGTGAGCTGAGCTGCAAAAGTAGAAATGTCCATGTCCGAATTCATATCTGATGATCCTCCGTTCGAAAAGGCACAACGGCAAACAGGATGCATGACGGCCATTCTCTGCATGTTTGATAGACACCATTTGCATGGCAGCAAGATGATCACCGAGGGTAATTACTAGTTATGTTTTAAAAAATTAGTCTTTAGATCATGCAAACATGCATCGTTAACTGATTAGTTTATTATTCTTGAGCAGGCCGTTTTTGCAGGAATATTTTTCTCTGGTATGTATGTGTACGCTTATGACATTAGTGAACCGGCCACAATGCCGGAAAGGATGGGTTTTACGGTCGGCTGGGTGGTGAGATGGAGAAGCTTTGACTAAGATAAGAAATCGCTTATAAATTGATCCATTAGATCTCTGAATATGAAGCGTTCGACATCGAATACGACCTCGGCCACTTCGACGTCGGTTGTTTCATCCAGCCGTGATGTCTCTAAATCCTTGTTCAGAAGTTTACGCACCCCATCGTAAATATCTCCTCCCCACCCAGCATGACTTGTTAACTGCACCACTACTTCAATCACAAGATCACGCCCACTCACCTTGCCATCAGGATAACCTTTGCATCTCTGTGGACATCGTCCGTATGGCGGCACACCTCCACATTCTCTTCGCAAGATCTCATTCACTCTGTCGAACACTAGTCGCCAATTTATACATTCTACATCTCCTTCCATATCGTTTAGGAATTTCTTTTTTAATTCATAGCTTTCAAGATCCGTTGACAAGCTGCCAGAAGAATACAGATACATTCTTAAATTCATGGAAATTTTCAGATTCCAAAGTCAAAGCGAAGATTGGACTCTAATCAAAGAGTGTGTTTTTTTTTGCGCCTCTGGTCTATTTATTATTTCATTTATGGTAGGGATCCAAATTTGTTGAGAATAATAAATATCAGTTAAAAGTTTCCATTGTGATTTTATTGGCGAGAGGAAGTAGCTGCTAGAGGCACAAAGGAATCCTGCAAAGCCGGGCAAAAAATGACGGAGAAAGGCAGACAGAAGACAACGCTTTTGTCTGAAGCTCCTGATCAACCAAGTCGAGTGTCTGTTCTTCAACAGCCATTCTGCGTAGAGTATAATTCTCCCTCGCCTTTCATTATGCGCGCACTTAATTTCCAACGTGACAGTTTAACTTTAACAGATCATTGTTTTGCAAACAATTAAGAGACATTTATTTGACGGCAGTCAGCGGTTGATTAATCTATTACTTGTTTTGCTCAGAAAGTGAAACCAGGCTTCCTGATTGTCTTGAGCGCACAGAGAACAGGAATTCTGAGCAAAGCATAAATAAAGATATATCCAAGCCCGAATAGCACGTGGATTTGGCTTCAAATATTAAATTGCCGGAGGCTGAAGATCATATGGTCACCAAAGAACAAAATTTAATGGATTCCACTGAAAGCATTCTGTTTTGTGCCTTACCCCCTACTAGTTTCTTTATGCCTTGAGTAATATCCTTCGTCGAAAAAAGATTAGTTATTGTCTTGATTACAAGAGAGTTGTGTTTATCTTGAACTCATTTGTAAAGTAAATTTTCACACTCTAACCCTTAGGTATCTATAATATTATTCTTAGTTTTTTTTTTTCTTTTTTATTATAATTCATTTTAAAAACCTTTGGGATTATGTTTTCCAAGAGAAATTGATTCTTTTGTCCTTATGTTCATGTATCTTTATTTTTTAGACTGAATGATTATTTCATAAGAATTTTTGTTTTCTTTTGTCATTCAAAGTCTTCTCAAAGTTCTCTTTATTTCCTTGCATTCTTCATTATATCATGAATGAATTAATAAATAAAATTTATGGTAATTTAATATTATTTTTTTTTTGAAAATTATATTCTCTATATTTGTTTAAAGTTTCATATCATTATTCATGATCTATCATCAAGAGAATAGGATTTATATTGTACATGTAAGTATATAGATGAAGATATAGTAATAAAAATGAAAGACTGTACAGATCAAATCTCAAAATTTGAATTTTTATTAAAAGTGTTGTAGTCTAATTGATGAGGATGATGGTTTTTATGTCATCCATGAAGGTATAAATCTCTCTAGATACTTGATACAAAAAGTCAATTGGATAAGATTAGAATTGTTCCTTCCATAATTTTTATGGATTCAATACCCCTAATTGTAACTGATTAGTTGAAACAATATTTAGATTTAAATATACATTTACTCAACAATTATATTTTTTTTATGTATAATCCAAAATATAAACAGAGATATCAATATATTTATAACTTTGAATATCTATGTTTAAATGACTAATACTTTTGGTTCGTAATATTTTATGTCAACATGCCCCCGTAAATTTTGATATCGGCAAGTTGTCAATAGTTTTGTGAGTATTTATTGGGTTGGTAAATTATTTTAACATCAAACAAGGAGTTAAGAGGTTTGTGAGCATTTGGTAGGTCAACTCAGTAAAAAGAGGCATTTGCATTCGTTCGAGCTTATTTAACGAAAGAAAAGTGGATCATTTTCAAGCATACTAAAAATATCATTATTGCAGTTTTGTTACCCTAAATATGGGTATATCATTGTATGGGTTTTATATGGTGGCTACAACTATTTTAGTATACCTTCTATTTTTTATATGGATAAGAAAGAAGATGGACTAGGTTTCTCTCCCCCTTCCTTCTAGGCCTCCTAGATTGCTTATCACAAGGAATTTATTTAATTTAGGAAAAAATACCAATGAATCTCTGTTGCACTTTCTCAAAAATATGGCCCTATGATGGCACTCTTGATATGCATTAAAAAAACCACTGTTTTGTCATCTCCGAAGATAGTGAAGGAGGTTCTCAAAACCCACAACCATGTCTTTACATGGTGGGTAGTAAGACAAGGAACCAAAATTCTTTCTCACCATAAGTTGTTCATAGCTGTGGGTAAATACAAAGCTCAGGGGTAAATACTCAAGATGTATTTGTATCACTTAGCTCATTTCTACCAAGATGTTGCAATCTATGCATCATATTATAAGGGATTAAGTGTGTCATATGACTCGATCAAATTTTTAGTCATTGATATGTGGCAGCATCCTGTTGAATCTAGTTGAAATGTCACCACATGAAAACATCGTGGGACCCTAGTCTCACGAGTCTCCTTTGGGGCCCTAAGTGGTAGTATCTTAGGGTTGCCCACACCCCAAGTGATTTTGATGTTACCACATGGCAGCATCCAAGCCCACTCACTTGTAATACTTTCATGTGGTAGCATCTTAGGCCTACAAGCAATAGGCCCTAAGATAGTACCACATGGTAGCATCTTGAGCAATTAGAGGTCTAGACAAAGTTGAGATCTGTTAGGTACCCATGATGTTTCCATGTGGAAACATTTCAAACTACTCTTAATGATCATTGGGATGATATCACATGACAACATCTCAATCCCTTAGTCCCTCAGATGTCTCTATAGAGTTGAGCCCCATGATGTGCCTATGATGCTATCACATGGCAATATCGAGGGTCATAGGGTTCCTACGATGCTATCGTGTGTCATAATTCCATGTATTCATGGTTCGAAGGTCTTCACAATAGTCTATCAATCTCCTATGTGTCTAAATTACTGGATGTTACCACATTCCAACATCACAGGTCCTCAGTCCCATGAGTCCCATCCAGGGCCCTGAGTGGTAGCTTCTCATGTTGCCCACACATTAGGTGCTAGTGGTGCTTCTACGTGAAAACATCTAGGCAATCTCACTTGTGATGTTGCCATGTGGTAGCATCTTGGGGACTTGTAGGTCATGATAGAGTTGATCCCCATTGGGTTCATGTGATGCTACCACATGACATCATCTTAGGTCCACCCCAATGGGCCTTGTGATGTTGCCATGTGGCAACATCTTGGGTACCTAGTCCCTCAAAGGTATTTATAGATTTGATCCGTATCACGTGCCTATGTTATTGCACATGGTAGGGTTGAGGGCCTTTCGATGCCCATGATGCTACTATGTGGCACCATCCCAGACATTTGGGGCTTAAAGGTCTTGATTATAATTTATCGATGTCTTGTAAGCCCAAGGTATTAAGATTTTACAACATCTCATTATCCTAGGGTGTGCAAGTATTTTGCATTTTCTTGAGCTTCCCATAGGCTCTAGGACATCAAGATCAAGCCACATAACATGATCGAGGGGAACTATGGTCTTAACTTCCTTTTAAACTGGACTATACTCTCTAACCTTCATGATTATGCCAGTCCTTGTAACCTTTTAAATTCCACTAGACTATTTGACCTTCATGATCATGCCATTCGGCATGATCATGGAGCTCAGAGAGTTTTATATACTTAGCTAGCTTGTCTAAAATCTACCTGATGATTGAATGGCCAAGATGGTGCCATGTGACATGATATTCATGAATCGGTCTTTAGGAGGGCTAAAATCCTTGGACTTAGTTTTTTTCGAAGAGGATTATTAGAAGTTTGATCAATCAAATGAACATAAGCCCTTCAATGTAAGATCAAATGATTGAGGTGCTTTATAAAATTTGGACTTACACTTAGATCATTGTCGAAAGCCTTTTGAAACTATGAAGAATGTGATTAAGTCATGTGACAAGCAAGCGTTTGATCTGGGCTGAAATAAGTCTTTTGAATCTGCAATATAAACAAATAAGTCTCAATTGAATAGGGTAAAGACATAACAAAATCAAATGCAAAATAAAAATAACAATAGACTATCATATCCCAAAGAATACAAGATTAGAAAATACACTTCGTAAATATCAAATGTATGAATGCCGGATTTCAAGACCAAGGGTCAATGAACAAGACGGACTAAGTCTGAGATTAAAAGCTTCATTTTAGACCAGAAATGAGGGTTGTCTAACACAAATATGGTCCCCATAAATACTGATAATCAGGCGCGTCAGCTCCAACTTGATACAAGCACAAATAACATAAACGATATATGGCAAAGTCTATCATTTACCTAACAAAAACTTGACGCATGACACCCTTATTATATTATGCATGCTTTATAAATAATTAATTAAAAATTTTCATTGATTTCATTAAATTGAGTACCACTTTGAATAAGTCTTTTTATCATATAATCAATACTATCAATATAAATATTAAAATCTTATTTTTTATTTAAAAAATATAAATTGTATTATTTTTAAAAATAATAAATTATAATTAAAAACACCTATAAATTAATACCTTTATTTTATAATTAAACAAAGTAAATATAAAAAATAACTTGTCGATAAAATCATGGAACCCATGTGAACAAAACAAAAATTGATTATTTCCTGTCCCAGATCTCATCTAGAAGCTTTTCTTCCTCCGTAAAATATAGTGTGAAAGCCCATTCTCTTTATAAAAAAAAATGGAGATATTAATTGTTATTTGATTTAAAAATTAAATATAAAATATTTTTTAACTGAAAACCACGTCAAAGTGATATATCATTTTCTGCGATTATGATTTGTAGAGTTTATGTAAGCGCAGCGGTTTGTGTGTGTTTGTTAGGACAAATCAGGAAAAGAGGCATTTGCGTTCGTTCGAATTCAATTAAAGGAAGAACAGCTGATCATTCTGAAGCGTACAGAAAAGATCGTCGTTGCCCTCAAGATGGGTATATCATTGTATTTTTCGTATACCTGGTATTTTTTATATGGAGAAGACTAAATAAAGGTGCTTATAAATTAATAATTTAGAATAAATAAATAATTTGTTTCCGATATTCCCATTCCAGTAGTTGTATGTATTTATTAATATATGTATTTGGGTAAACATATATTTATATTAGTTAAAATAATTATATATATATATATATATATATATATATATATATATATATATATACTTAGGCTACAAAATACCCCATATATATATATATATATATATATATATATATACACACACGTGCTTATATATATGTATATATATAATTTACTTATCTACAGAATTATATATATATATATATATATATATATATATATATATATATATATAAATTATGCTCATTATTATTGTTGTTCAAACACTAAGAATGTTGGAAGTCAAATAATTGAGACCAGCTTAATATAACATCTTTATTTGAAAGTTTAATAAATATTTTAAATTTGCACAAATTTGTTGCAATGGATATCCCTGACAAAAGTGACTCATCGACATTGAAACTCCTAGAAGGCATAAACATCACATTATGTGATAATACAAATTATTGTTATCATTAAACACAAACAACCTAAGGTGGTCATACATCAGTTCCAATGAACTTGATTCCAAGTCAACATAACAAGGTAATTGAAATCATAATTAACAATCAATTGCAAGACATCTCACTCACATTATGTTCACACAGATACACTTGATACACAAGTAGTCTAAATAATGCCGTGTCATTGTGAAAGCATTGTAGATATTGAGAAGGGTATTAACTCAATCCCTCACTCAAATAAAACCTTTGCTATACTATAAAAGTCACCAGTGAAATTAAGATGAAAAAAATCTTATAATTCACCAAGCCACACTAGTTTTGATACTTTAAGATCCCCCATCAATGGTTGTCGATGGAACCATTGCATATGTATACTAAAAAACTCTTAAATTATATTAGGCATTTTTTAAAACATAGAGAAAGATAGGGGAAAAAAAGTAGAGTAACCTATCCACATGTTTCTTAGAATCATATGAGTTTAAACCTTCAACACCAAGGGTTTCTTGTACTGATCCCATAGTTCACCATTACCAATGTGGCCGACCACCCTGGTCAAACTGACCTACATGAAATTATGAGAACCTAGAGAATACTCTAATAATTATACAAGGAAAAAGATATACAGTTTGAAGTTACTTCAATTCATCCCTATTAAAGCCCTATTTTTATCATCTTTGTATACCTAGTAAGAGGGTTTTCCTAACCTATTGAGTTTAACTCAAAAAATGAGGTAGTTATTGTAAGGGATTATATGTCGATGCAAATAAATTATTCCAAATATATTATAATTATTGAATGAATAAATACAATTTTTTAATAATGTCTAAAAGACCAAATAGTCTATAGGACCAAAAGTCTTAACAACATTGTTCCATTCTAACACACCTATTTGACACAAGGGTTGTCCTATTAATATTGTAAAATTTATAATCCCTTCTTGATGCTAATTAATGTACTATGGTTCTTGATTAAAAAACATGTTTTATTTAACCTTGCCTGTTCAAACAACTTAGTTAAGATATCAACCCTCAAGTTGTCTTTGTACTTGGTACATATGTCACTATATTGTACATGCTTCATAATGAAGTGCCATTCTATCTTCACTACTCCCTTATCATAAAATAAACATGTTCTCTTTTCCCATTATTCGTTGGGCATGTTCCATTTTCTAGTTTTACACCTAGATGATGTGAGCTAGTCTTTAATTGTGATATAAACATATTTACTTTTAATTTGATATCTACCCCTACGTATGCATTTTATTTTTGATTCCATGTGGGATTAAACTCTTTAATGTGATATTCTTTCTTCCATTCCAGTTGCTTTGTCTACATGGTTTTCCTAAATTTCTCTCGCACTTATTTTTTTGTTTTTCCTTTGGTGTTTTGGCATTATTACATGTTGATGCCCCACTTAATCATCTATTTTTTATTTTGTATCATACACATGTCTTTTTTACTTATATCTTCTTCTATTACCATTTAGTGCTAGTGATAATTGTTTATACTTTACATCTTTTTAAAAAAACTTAATGTTTGAGTTATTGTTAATGATTCCAATGGAAAAATACATGTTTTGACTAGTATAATATTATTTGGAATTCAAGTTTTTAATTTGAGGTTTTTTGTTCTTAAATATCTTAGGATTCTTTCTATCTGTCTCCAATTTAGGTTAGACACATTGCTGCCCCAAATGTCACATCCATATAGGACAAAGGGTGTGACAAGTAGGAAAAACTAGGTTCTCTTTGTTTTCAATCCCATAATTATACATTCAGACACCTATTTTATATTGAGTATAAATCCTTCCACCCACCTCAAATTATTTCACCCTGTAGGTCTCCCAAACAAAGCTTGTTGTGAAATTCAAGCCTAAGATATTTGTATTCTTCCACTACTTCTAGCAGGATTCCTTCAAATAGGAAATAATTTCATTTATTTTTCCTTCCTGAATAAAAGATCATTAATTTTATTTTGATAGTATTCATTTACATTCACACCTCTTGGTGGAAGATCCCTAGAGCCTTCAAAGCCTCTCTCAAACTATGTGTTATTTTCACAATTAGAATAAGATCATTTTCATATAAAAATAACATTGCATCATATTTAGCTAGGTGGATGTGCCATTGCTAGTTTTATCTAACCACTCCTCTATTTTATCAATGTATATCCCAAACAAGGATTGAGATAAAGGACATCCTTGTTTGACTCTAATGTCACTTTCAAATCATTCTAATATTCCTTCACTTGTACTAATTTTGGCCCTGACTTGTGCTTAATGTCTATGCAATATAACTCTATATTCATCTGAAACTTCAGGATCCTTCATTCTACTCTAAATTTTACTTCTAGGGACTATGTCAAACAATTTTTTGAAGTCAACAAATCAACAAAAATATTCTTCTCCCTGAGTATCCCATACATTTTTGATCAAGTGTTTAAGAGTGATGTAGTGGTTGATAGTGGAATGTTTTGGCTTAATCCTTGTTTGAAATTTTATCTTTTCCCCTCTTTTTCTACCTAGTTACTAATTATACACTCCATAATGCTAAAAAATAGTTTCCCAAGGAGGGGGTTGATGATGATAAATTAATAATTAGATGAATTATTGATGTCCCCATTCTTATAGAAAAGGATAACAAAACTTGTCATACAATATGTTGGGAAGCCTTCATGAATAATATCATTGAATATTAATTTGATGTGAAGTGTGAGGGTTTCTCATCCCCACTTTAGATATTCAACTTCCATCTCATCTATGTCTTGTGCCTTATCCTCCACTAGTTTCTTTATGCCTTGAGTAACATCCTTTGTAGAAAAAATATTAGTTGTTATGTTGATTACAAGAGAGTTATCTTTATCCTAAACTCATTCATAAAGTAAATTTGCATACTCTAACCATTAGGTATCTATAATATTATTCTTTTTTTGTTTTATTTTCTACTATAATTAATTTTAAAAACCTTTGGGATTATATTTTTCAATATAAATTGATTCTTTTCTCCTTGTGTTCATGTATCTTTATTTTTTAGACTGAATGATTATTTCATAAGCATTTTTTTTTTCTTTTGCATTCCAAGTCTTCTCAAAGTTCTCTTTTTTTCCTTGCATTATTAATCATATCATGAATTCATCAAAAATTAATTGCACTTCCACTCTTAAATCTACTTATTTTATATGAACTTATATTCTTTTGAATTGAGGAAATCAACTTATTATTGTTTAGTGGCTAACTATCCATAGAAAAAGTATTATTCTCTAATTCCTTAAAATGTAGTTCAAGGGTTGATTTGAAGAGTTATCAATTCTTCAGATTCATGGGGAATCTACTTTGAATAGGTCTCTTCATTTTCTTGTGATGGTCTTATCCTCCTTAATAATTTATGTGCATATTGGACATTATATATATTTTATTATGATACAGTTTAATATCAATCGAACAATCCCCAAATTAAGCTTCACCAATCTTGTGAAGGATATCTGTGAATAAATAACATAGTCTACCACACTTTGACCATTGTAAGTTTATAAATAATGTTCCTTGAATTTAACCATATTTTCATGGCATTGTGTATTACCATGTCATAAAAACTATGTAGTCACAATAGTTCTGCTCCATAATATGTAACTTCCTCCTTTCCATGTTGCCTTTACAAACACTACTCCTCTTCTTCTTCTAACCATAATGGATTATTTCTTATTCCCCTTCAATAATCAAATTAGGATCTTAGTTTTTCTTCTTCAATGCATTGAATCTCCATATTATCAATACTTATCCTAAGATTTTGAATAGTAGAATGTATAAGTGTATTTATAATCTAATTCCCTCTTCTTATATGTTATTGAGTCTCTCGATGTAAAATTAAAATTGACAATCCTAATTTTTAACACATTTTTTATTATTTTTATACATATGTACTATTTATTTGGGTCCTCTTTATCCACTTTTATAATTTCACACCATTTTTATTTGATTAACACTTCAACCCCTCCATATCCCTTGACACTTTCTATCCTTTCATTCCAGATTGATATTTTCTTGTATCCTTCAAGATTTGGAACTTTGTAGCCTTTATGTCCATGACTTTTAGTAAGAATACTAATGTATTTTTCCTCTACTATGCAACCCAACCTAGGGTGTCTTCTCCAAGGGTAACCTCTATAATTCCATCTTAGGAACTTTAGGTGTTCTTGTAAATATTTGAGTCCCTATTTACTATGCATCATTCAATGATTGATTTGGGCTCTTTCATTATGTAAATATGCCCATTTTCTTGTATCTCTTGTTACATTCATTTTCTCCCATTCTTTCCTTCTTTTTTATTGTTTTGTGGGGGTTATATATTCATATAGGTAGATTAGTGTCCTTATAAGAGACCTTATGTCCCTTAATATCTTATTTTTTTGTGTTTCTCATGATAACTCTTACATGCTTATCCTTTCCTCCTACTATAAAATTTTCCATTCTAATTCCTTGATGAATATGTCATATCCAATGTAGTTAATCTACAAAGAATTATCTTGCTAATTTTTTAGTATTCTCATTCTCAACATAGTCTTTTAATCCTTTAATAATAATGTTTGTAACCCTATCATGTATATCCTTTTCTTCTCTTATTTGTATTTTGACTTGTTTTTCTAGTATCTCCATTTGTATGTCAAAAGGTCCTCTTATTAAATGTGCCCAAGACTTCGTATCCTCATGTTGGACTCCCAAGTGAATTTTTTTATTTTCATATTTACAATTATAGATTAAAACACCTTTTTTTGTTGTGCATTACGTCCTTCGATCACTTTTGGATTATTTTCCTCTACTATTTTCAAATGATTTAAATCTTGATTTATCACCATCAACTCTTGTTTCCCCTTTTATATGTTGTTCTACAAGTTTTTTAATTTCTCATTGAGTATTTTATTCTCTCTTATAAGTTTATAACTAAATCCTATAAACTATTTCATTTTTTTGTCCTCATATCATTTCTTTGTTTCTAAGTCTTCATACATCTTTTTAAATTTCATTATTTCATTAACATGTAGATTAGTTGACCATATTAGTAGCGTTAATTTTAGGGTATACCATTCCTTGATTTCTTGGTTTCCTTCATCTCTTTCCCATTAGTTTGTTGAATATGTTTCAATTTCCTTTTTTTTTGTTACCCACATATTCTTTTTAACCATTTTTCTTATCCTCCAAAACCCACCTACAATTGTGATGTGCAATATCATTATCCTTCTCCATATGGTGAGTGATTTTGGTGTGTTGTTTTACAACCTTATTTGGTTATACTTTGTTCTTAAGTAATGTATTTAGTTTTCCTTTAACTTTTCTTGGCCTTTTACTGCTTGAATTGTATTTGTTTGTTGAATTGTGGAAGTGACTATTAAAGTGTTTTGTACTTCCCTTTGTAGGACAACTATGATATTTTTACTTGTAGTTTGACTCAATTTACTAACCTACCTCCACTTTAAAATTCCTTTATATTATTTTGTGTTAACATAAAACAATTTTTCACCAGTCATTGATAAACTAGTTTGTGGATATTCAAGCATGTGTGATTGAATATAAAAGTCCATTTCGCCTTCCATTTCACTCTTGTAAATATACATGGGATGCTGTATATTTAAGTTTGATAGAATTAAAAATCCTCCTTAAGGTATCATTCCCATCACTAACCCCTATTTTTGTGTCCCTGTTTGAGATCCACCTATTTCCTCTCTATTGGTGTATCTTTCTATGTCACTGATGTTTCTACAATCTCAATTGGTTTTGAATTATAATTTCCAACAGTGACATGTTCTCTATGACTACCAATCTTTATCATAAACCTATCACCTTCATATTATTTTTCTACTATTATTCTGATTTATTGTGCCTCAATCTAATTTAATTTGAAAAGTATCTGATATTTATTAAATATGTGTAAAACATAAAAGTTATTGGAAAAAAATATCTTTTTTTGAAGTGGTATGGGACTCACTTGGGACTTGTCTAAAAATCTCATCCCTGTCATGATTGACAAAGTTAATTTTGCTTCTTTATTTCTCTTCTCCTTATGTCATTTAAATCTATACTTAGAACCTTATCATTTTCTACTTTCTTCCTTGATTCTAATTCTATCTATCTCTTTTTTTTTCATGCTTGAAGTCTATGTTTTCTGCCTACAAACTCCATTGTCCTTACACTATTCATTTCCATTCTTATTTTCATGTTTGTGCACGTGCCTATTTCTACCTGCCTATAGGAAAGAGAGAATAAATTGTAGACTTGATATTATAAACCAAAAAGGAATGCACGAGCTATTAAGAAGATAAATAGAGTTTTTGATACTCACTGATTCTAATTGTTAAGAAGGTAGATATCAATATAAGGAAATTTTTGGATCACCATTTTCCACACTCGAACTTTTCTCAGCTATACCTGCCATTCTTTACATGTTGGGAAAATACTTGAGCATTAATTCTTTTTCCTTGAGAAACACATTCTAAATTAGTAGGCTTTAAATGATAAAATATAGGAAAAATTGAGGTATGAGTTTTAAACATAAATGATAGTTTAGAAACACCAAGGGGACTCTATATAGTTCTATATAAATATTGAAATATAAAGAGAAGCACTAGTCATTGCATCTTGTATTTATGTTTGAGCATCTTAACTAGTAATAGAGTTTGCATTTCTAGATGATGCGTCCATGGGGACCTTTAAATCACTCAAATTCTAATGCTCACTATAGGGCTAATATTCATTAATAACACATTAAGACAAATAAAAATGATTAATTCAAATGGTAGTGGGTAAGGCAAATGATAATGTTTAATCTAAATGATAGTGGTTAAGCCAAATGTTAATTAATAAATAAAATATTAATATCAATTAAATGTTGAATTGTTAGTTTCACACCTTTCCCCTATTCAAAGACTATACCAATTCTCATTTGTCATTATAGCATACCTCTTTTATGTGTGTAGGAGCACATTCACCATTACTTCATTCCATAAGTGTGAACCATAGGAGCATCCCCAGGGAGGCATTCTAT
The DNA here is from genome assembly GCA_037957365.1 of Torreya grandis. NCBI lineage: Eukaryota > Viridiplantae > Streptophyta > Pinopsida > Cupressales > Taxaceae > Torreya > Torreya grandis. Next base: position 559,284 of record JARHVA010007754.1, on the reverse strand, counting down.
TATATGGGTTAGTAGTTACAATGAATTATATTGTATGCATTATTGCATCCCAAAACCTTGAGCTTGATATTAGCTTAAATTATGTAATACATTTGGGTCTGTCTTATGTTGACTATATTGATGATTGGATGAAGGAACTAATGATTAGTTAGGACAAAATAATTCATGCAACACATAGTTTATTGAATATTTTATGTAATTATGATATGATAAATATAATTTAGTTAATGCATATGAATTCAATGCATAATAATTATTGGATTGTGCTACATATAAAGGAATTTGAATCCTATACCTTTGTATTCTATCTTTATATTGTAAAAGAATTTAAATGTTTATAAATTTTACCCTTTTTATATACATATAGTCAAGTATGATTATAACCACCATCAACATGAGATCAGTAATAGAAGATAGATGTGTATACACATAATATTTTAAAACTTTTGACAATTACCAACACTCTGTCTTTAGGAACCCATCGAGTCTCAATCTCTCTGAGTACATGCCCTAAGAGGTGCACTAAAAAAGGGATGGGCATACCATTGTTGCTTTGCAAGATTGTTAACCCTTTTTCCACTTGATGTCTACACAATTCATTTACTACCTTCATTATCCCTTTCCCTAATACGAAACCCTTTTTGATAATTTACATCACTATGTCAACCACATCTAGCTTGTATTCTTATTGATAAAACAAATTACAGACCAAGAGAACCTCTAGTTGACCTAGTTCGTGACCTAGTAATTTATGTTTCAATTATGATACTAGGTTGATCGGGTCATCCTTGTCAATCAAAAATTTTAGAAAGGTTTATGGTTATATCTGTCTATATAAACATAATCATTTAACCATTTTTAAAATAAGAGAAGAAGAAGTAAGATATATTTCACATCTGTTTATCCACCATTTTACTTAAGCAGAAACAATAGGTTTACATACTTTCTTTGAAAATATGGATCTTTCCTTATAGAGAAGTATTTTGGATGCATTGATAGGTTAGGTAGCCTAGAAATAATTTATCTTTGTCATATTTACATATCAAAATAACCTCTTTTGAATCACCCTGGCCAAGGGAGTGATTGAGGCTCATAAGGTTTGTCTTCAAAGGTAAGTATTCCTAATTTTGTTCCTCCTTTATAAGAAAAGATAAATATGCATTTGCACTTATCTTCCATGCATTAGGATTCCATATACATTGACATGAGTATATGTATTTTATGTATGTTTAATTTTAATGTTTATTACCTCTATTTTATGCCACAAGCTTTGGTGAGCATTAGATTAGATTTTGATTTACTTGTTATTAGTTCAGGGAGTATGAAAACATAGGACCTAGTTAGGGTTATTGTATAGTTTTGATTGACTAGAGGCTTTGGAATTTTCCCTAGTGTTATTATTATGGTAAGATATCCCTTCATTAGGACTAGTAGATCCATAATGGTCATGTTCCTAATTATCTAATGTATCCCCAATCTAAAGTGAAAGTGGGATCTATCTTCTCTGATCTAGGATTGAATTGTGGATCTGATGCATTTTTTATTGCATACATTTATTGAACCCAATGTGAATCCAACCCTTTCAATTTTTTTTTCATGATTTTAATTTCTATCATTTTATTATTATTCTATATTTGTGATACTATGTCAACTAGGCTAGTATAATTCTAACTTATGTGTTTAGGTTTAACACATAGTTGCATCAAAATGAATCTATTTTTATTTTTAGGTCTTCATCAAATATAGGTTTAAAATTTGATCAAGTCAACATAGTACTTTTATTC